>JAGKTI010001361.1:14909-32785 GCA_018397915.1 Birgus latro | reverse complement strand
TATATATGTATATACATATCTTATTATATATAAACAACTTATAATGAGGGTTGCCTGTACATTACTAGCCCAAAACACCACACACCGCAGCACCCTCCACCTGCCATGCACATGCTAAGCCATACTTACTAGTCTAAGAGCGTCATCATTTTCTCTGGGGGAAAAACACACACACATACAAAAGTTAGTATAAAGCTGGTGTTCCTAACAGCTGGATCTGGGGGCTGGGTGAAGTAGTATATTAAAGTAGTTAAGTAGTTTATGTACACTGTAATAAGTCATGACAGAAGTTAATACAAAGCTGGTATTCCTTAAACTGAATTTGGAGATTGGGTGAACCAGTTATGTTAATGTAGCAAGTCAATATACAATATAAAGCTCATGTTCAAAGTAGCGGGAGTTGGGGAAGGGATGAAGTATTTATGTTACAGTACCTGTCGTATAAATCGACAAAAATTAGCACTGTAAAAAGCTGAATTTGGGGGCTGGGTGAAGTACCTTTGTTAGAGCAGAACAGGTCAATAACCTGTGACAGCTTATACATAATTTGCAGGAAAATATCAGCATGGAATGGGACAGCAAACAATGTCATGATTTCTCTTAACCTGTTGAATCCAGGTGATGTCCTCTTTAGTTTACTCTGCTGCTATAACATTATTTTACTTGGCTTAGGAAAGGCCTCTTGTCCTGAAAGGGTTCATCATGGCTCTATCCAACCTCTCCAGTTCAAAAAGTCTAACCTAAGCTGAACAAAACTGTCAGGATATGGCAAGAGTAAAATGAAAAAGGCATTCCTGGGCTGAATAGATTAAGCCCTTCAATCCAATATAGTATTTGTAAATCTATTCATACTACTGAAAACAACTGTACACAATTTAGAAGAGCCTCCTAGTAGTAAAGGGAACTGATGAAGATTATACCTAACACTTCTATTTGAAGACTCTCCTAAACTGAAAAAAATAATCTATACATAAGAATAAAGTGGAAATATACATCACTGGACTGAATGGAGTAAGGAGCCACTGTACTGGGCCTGGCCATGGTACAGCTGATGTTTTCTAAGGGCTAGAAGGTAAGCAAGTGTCAAAACCAGTTAATTACTCCCCAGTAGTTGCTAAAAACTGTTAGGGGTAATAAATACAGTACAGCAAACCCTCCTTTTAAGATGAGGATGCATTTTTAACAAATTCATTATAACGGGTTCAATGGGGATATGTTTTTGGCCAAGGGTTACCCACCCAACAAATTCTGAAAACAAGTTTCCCACTCACCTAAACTAGTTGTTATTTCACTTCACTGCATTTCACTTGCTGCTTACCCCCCAAAAAAGGTCTAAAAACATGTTTCCAACTAACCTGAACTGGTAGTTATTTCACTTTACTGCATTTCACTTGCTCCATGAACTCCAACACCACACTACTGTTCCATCACTAACACTGACAAACCCAAAAATGGCAAGTGCAAATGCCATCTTGAAACAAATGACTGTAGACTTGCATGAGGGTAATTGTATAATCTTTATAACTATTCGTTTTAAAAACCATTTTTAAAACCCCTTCATTCCAGTGACATAATTTACATTTTACTTAGGCTATCACCAAACAATTTTAATCAACTTTGGAAAAGCATCTAATACTGAAGGACCTGAAGCAAGCTACTGTATATCAAACCTCTCCAACTTGAAATGTCTCCCTTAAACTCAATAAAATTGTCTGGATATAACAAAAATACACTAAAAAGATATCTTCTGAGTAATGGGGTAAGTCCATGGTAAATTGCTATTTGTAAAGGTGATGCCGATATACCCACCTGACAGTAGTCTGAGATATTCTGAAACAGAACCTTTAACCCCTCAGCTGCATACAGCATTACAGAAAAGCCAATCAGTAGCCTGTGTCATACATTCCGGAAGAGCTGTGTGAAACAGTGAAGTTTTTGGTCATTTTTCATGCCTACTGCATGAATGGGTTGCAAATCGTCAGTGTGGAGTGTAAACTTTGTCTGACTAAAACATTATCATGTTTCGTTAGGTATAAGTGGGTCAAAACACATAATGAAAACAATTTTTTAAACAGATTTTCCCACACCATGGACATAGGAAATGTTTAGGGTCACTCGCAGCCTAGGGGTTAGTAAGAATATGGACTGTCTGTACCTAGTAGCTGGATGAAGGAAATTATGACTGACTTGACTGATGGATGGACAAACAGTGCAACTGAATGCTGCCATACTGTAACTTACCTGTATTGAAGCCATAACATTGTTGGCAAGGTTTCCAAGTCTCCCTGCCACTTTGGTCACTCCTTGCCTCACTGATTCTCGAACATCATCCAAATCTGGTGCCTGGAGAAAGGGGGGTGAAGGTAGACCATACGAACACGTAAAGCTCGTATCAACAACTTTATTCAGTGGAAGATAAAGATAATTCTATCAGTTGGTGGGGGTGCTTACCATCCACTCAATTGATATAGTGCTGCTCTTGGGTGACTGCCCTTTCCTCTTTTCCTTCTTTCTCTCCTTCCTTTCTCTTCTGTCTTTCTATCCTCTTCCTTCTGTCTACAGGTGACTCTACAATGACCGACAAGCTAAATGGTTTCCTGTACACCAGGAAACCATTTACTATGCTGGGTGGCAACCACATAACCAAACTATGGCACCTGGCACTCCAGCTGGACTGAGCCTGTGTAGGTTTATATCCAAGAAGTGGTTGGGGTCTACTGCTCACATAATGCCACTCAGGGATGAGCGAGGCTGGTCACTAACATCTTAAATGTCAGGATCAACTTGCCTAGCCCCAGGCTCCTATGCTCCTCATGGGGCAACACAGGATTAGATGGTTTACGTATGTATGTATACAGGATAACTGCAGTTGGCCAGTCAGTCCCTGCCAGGCAACTCCTGTAAGACATTGACTAGACTATGAGAATAAGACACTGTTAGTAAAGAAGAAGGCTGACACCCCTCTATGGCCACTGTCAAGATTCTCTTGGCTAAAAATGGCTACAATACTTTTCAGTGGCTAAAAGTGTCTACAATGCTTTTCCATGAGCTAGGTGGAAGGAGGGAAAATAAAGTAATTTAACCTACCATAAATAACCAAGATACAGGCTACACTGGAAACATTAAAGCTAGAAATCATGAAGTGCTGTTTATCATACACTCACATGTAATAATCAAAATGATAAAAGTCAGCTTTGTTTCATAAAATAATACTAACCACTCTGACCTATTGTTTAAAAATATATCATTATGTTTGCTCTTCCTGCTTATCTAAGGTAACAGGTTGCCATTGTTTTGTTTCATTTTTAAAGGCTCCAACATGCTTGCATGTGTTGGCCTTGGTCACCTAATGGCGGCTCTCCATGCTGCTCAATCTCTGGCAGCTTCCCTATTTCAGTCCGTTATCCCTGAGATCACACTCAGTGACCTTGTCCCAGGTCTTTTTCAGTCTACCTCTAGCAACCCCACCCCGAACGTTAACACTTCTCACTTTCTGTACCCAATTATCATCCCTCATCCTCTCCATATGCCCAAACCATTTCAATCTACCTCTCATCATCACAACACCAATGCACTCCAGTCTCATCCTACCTCTCAACTCTTCCATCATAAACCTAGCCCCCCACAGGCCTCACACTCAAGGACACACTGCACATCCATCCACCTAACCACTGCCATCTCTGTACGTTTGAACCTGTGAATATCCGCTTCCTTTACTGCCCAAGTCTCACTACCATATAGCATTACACTCCTAACACAACCCACATACAAAGATTGCTTAGCAGAGAGGGAGAGCCCTCTCAATGTCAGAAGTGGCAACAGCTCCCTGAACTTCTTCCAACCACTCCTCACTCTAGCCCCAGAGCTAGCTCCAGCCCCACCTCCAGCATATAACATGTCTCCCAAATAGCAAAACTTTTCCACACTCAAGAGACTTCCTGGCAAGATCAATCCTTTCGCACCTGACAATCTCCACGTGATCTCCTCGACACACTACACACATGAAATCAGTATTATCTTGCAGTCTACCTCTAATACCACTACATCTCTCTTGCATCCACTTATCACAAACACTGCACAATCTGATAATTTTATTCCAATGCAAGCAGTTAACTCCTCAGAACAAATGCATACAGTTCTTTTGTATTCATCAGTGTCAAAATAAAATGCCCAGTACCAACATTTACTATACAGGTACATTCCCCCCCCCTACATATTCATCTACTTCTCTTGTATCTTAAATCTTCCTTGCACATAACTAAATCTTCCTTGAACATAACTTCCATCACCTGCCATACAGTAAGTACCAGTAATATTATAATACAGCTTACAGTGTGCCATGCAATAATATCAGTTATGACCCCACTGTTATTTAATAGTTCTCTCTAACTCCAATATTTCACACAGGTGCTCCTCATCTTAAAATGCTTTCATTCAAGCTGTTTCACTACAACAAAGTTTCTGATTAACAACTTTCACCTAAATCTGCTCACGATTCTTTATAAAGCTGCTCTGAAGTTCAGTGTCCTCTGGGTTCTTAACTTCACTGCCATGAACCAAATGCTTAAGGTATCATACAGAAGTTGTTTTATTCAAAGTTTTTTTTTTTGCCTCATAAATTTTCTCTGCCATGAACCAAAAGCATTGCCCCACAATTTTTTCTTCAGTTCAAAGTAATATTTTACCTCATAAATCCTACACATCAGGTGAGGAGCAGAGACAAAACAGTAAACAGAGATGAAACAGCCTCTGTCATTTGTGTGTGTCTGTTACCAGCCAAGCAATTGTAAATACCTGACTTTCATAATTTTTATGGTTCATTATGAACCTTCTAGTAATACCTGGGAATCAATCAACTAAGCACAAAAGTACAAGAGTGAAATAATTACAATTAAACAGGTGATACATGCTCTATTACATCACAAGTCTACTTATTACTTCAATATACAGTCAAAGTGAGGAATGCCCAAGCCGTATGATAAACCTCCTTGTCTTCTCTATTTCTTACCCAATCCTCAGCCATCCTACTGCTGAATCATCCTATTTCTGGAACTAACAGCTACCTGGAACTCCCTCTCTTTACAGTGGCCAGCATTTTTCAATAAAGGTTTGGAAAACTGTGACCTGATAAAAAAAAAAAAGAAAAAAGTAATCTTGTTTACTGTGAACTGATACTTGTCTGTCTGAGTTACTTCTGTTATTTTTATTGTGAGTGTTATTATACAATATATAATTTTCGTGTGACATTCATTCTCTATACAGTTTTTATTATTCCAAGCCTACCACAGACTATATTTTGATATACACTAAATCATTTAAAAAATGTTACATTTTTGGCTCATATGCCAAATATAACAAAAAGGTCCCATCATTTTCCCTTACAATACATCTAAATGGACACTGCACATTAATTTTTAATCTACACCCTCAGGGCATCAGAAAATGTAAACAACTAATTACTATTGTTTTCTCCAGTCTTACATGCATGCTGTATGGGTTTCAAGTGATACACATAGGACTAAATGAAAATAAATACATAAATAAACCAGAGGAGATAAGGGACATAAAAATAACACCGGAAAAAAAAAAACTAACAATTAACTGAGAAGGAAAAGCATGATAGTGTTGGTGTTATGGCCCCAAGTTCATCTAAATTGTTACCCAAGTGTAACGCAGGCTGAAGGTGCCTTTCTCCTACAACCTACCATCTTCCTTTCCAGGGATAAGGAGGGAGTTGATAGACTTTTACATAACCGGGAACAAAAGCTGCCCAGTTATATCAGCGCTAGCATGTGAAGGCACCTCTCCAGCATCTTGATATTGTAAAATGGAAGGATAAAACCTAATCACTGTGTATGTGACTGAAAGATAAGGAGACATGAATGAGAAAGTATGAGATAAAGAGAAATTAACCCTTTCATTACTTTTGTTTCCTCCAAACAAATATAGTAAAATCAAAGGGAGATTTCTTATAATCAAGGAGTCAATGGAATCTGTTTGTACAGTAACCCTTTTCACTATCTGATGTCTCTGTATCAACAAAGGACAAATCCATGCCCATATTACCTCATCTGAGCTCAGGAAGGTGTGGGATGACATCTCTCCTAAGCTAAACAAAACTGTTAAGTAGCTGTGTGAATATAACAAAAATTATGTGTGCAAGGAGGAGGGTAACTCTCACCATATATACCAATTATACAACAAATCTTACCTGGAGTGAGGAGGGTAAATCCCAGGGTAACTCTCACCATATATACTAATTATACAATAAATCTTACCTGGAGTGAACTACCGCTATACTGTTGCCGTTGACTCTGCCCACTGCCAAATAAATCAGCAGAAGAGATGGAACTGGATCCTTCATAACGTGCTAAGGTGGACCGGATCTCGGCATTAGGATCACGGTCTTGGAAGAACATATCTGAGGAAATGGCCTTGGCATTGCCAAACTTTTGTTGAGCCTGGTTGTTCTCCACAGGAGTGTATTTATAGTTGGCTGATGCAGAGACTGGAAAGTGGAAGAGAAATACAAACACAGACTGTAAAAGCACACAACTTAACTGAATTGGTACATAATACTGAATGCTTCAATATACCGTATGACCAACAATGCATGCATTCAGTGAATTACATAAAATGTACTAAACTTGCAAAAACAAAACTTAATTTATCACAATTGTAAGACACAAACACATAATAAACATAATAAAATGCATGCTCATGCTACTCAGATACACCTTGAATGATGCATTCTGTATTACTTATTCCTTAGTGAATTATTTAGCAAAATACACCTCAATACCCTCTTCAGCGTTACTGATGCATACTAGGGCAACCTCACGGAGTGCTCCTGATGGGGCATTACTCGGCTGGACAATGGATCGTTCGTTCGATTTTGAAGGCTCCAAAATGCTTGCATGCGTCGGCCTTGGTCACCTAATAGTAGCTCTCAATGCTGCTTGATCTCTCGCAGCTTCCCTATTCAGTCCCTTATCTCTGATGTCATACTCACTGACCTCGTCCCAGGTCATTTTCGGTCTACCTCTCGCAACCCTACCTCTAACACTTCTTACTTTCTGCACCCAATTATCATCCCCCTTCCTCTTCACATGCCCAAACCATCTCAATCTACCTCTCCTCATCACAACACCAATGCATTCCAGTCTCATCCTGCCCCTCAACTCTTCCATCATAAACCTAGCTCCCCCAGGCCTCACTCAGGGAAGCACTGCACATCCACCTAATCACTGTCATTTCTGTACGTCTGAGCCTGCGAATATCCTCTTCCTTTACTGCCCAAGTCTCACTACAATACAACATTACATTCCTAACACATGCTGCATACAAGATCCCTTAGTCTTAGCACAGAGGGAGAGCCCTCTCAATATCAGGAGAGACAAAAGCTCCCTGAACTTCTTCCAACCACTCCTCACTCTAGCCACAGAGCTAGTTCCAGCCCCACCTCCAGCACATAACATTTCTCCCAAATAACAAAACTCTTCCACACACTCAAGAGACTCACCAGCAAGTTCAATCCTTTCATGCCTGACCCACATGCTCTCCCCGACACACTGCACACATGAAACAGCATTATCTCGCAGTCTACCTCAAATACCACTACATCCCTTCAGCAACCACTTATCACAAACACTGCACAATACGGAAATACTTCCTACACCCTTGTGACAAATCGCACATGGCCACTCTCCCTCTTCTATGACAGTACTGCCACCAGCTCTAGATACCATCACTTTTGTTTTATCTGCATTTTCTTTTAAGCCCTTGTGCCCCATACCATCCCTCCACTTCCTAAATCTTTTCTCCACTTCCCTCGCATTCTCTGCAATTAACACCAAAACATCGGCATACAACATTTCCTATAGGAGTTCATTTCTGAAGTCACGTGTGAGGACTTCAGGTACCATGATAAACAACAAGGGACTCAAAACTGACCCCTGGTGCACACCAACATTCATGGAAAACTCATCACTCAAATCTCCATTCACCCTTACCTGGGTGTGAGGACCCACATACGCGGTCATTACGACCCTAACGAGCCACTCCTCGATCCCAAGCTTTCTCATTGCCCACTTTACCGCCACTTTGGGGACTCTGTCAAAGGCCTTCTCCAAATTAACAAAAACAAAGCGCAGTTCCCTTTTCTTTCCTATTATTTTTCCTGAAGCTGTCGAACAATGAATATGACGTCAGTGGTCCCTTTGCCTGGCATAAAATCAAACTGCATCTCATCAATATTTACTCTTTCTCTAATCATACCATCTAGAACTCTCTCCATTACCTTCATGATGAATAGTATGCAAGAGGGTGTTAAAACCTAATATCCAAAATAAACAACCAGGGATGAGATGTGCTGAAGCATCTTAATGTGCCTGTATCTCCATCACCATAAAAATGCCAGCACTCAACTGCCTTTTTTTTTTTGCCTCCTACATTATCTTTTTGCCACTGACCTCTGTCAAATAAGCTAAAAAAATAAATAAATATGGTAAAAAAAATAAAGGCAAAAAAATTTGGCCAAGTTAGAGTAAAACGATTATAACCAATAATATGACGATGATGATGATGATACTGTACTACTGCTTAAACTGCAACCACTTAACTACGTATTTCATATTTTTAACCAACCTTTGTTAGAGGAGAGGCTGGAGGATGAACTAACACCAGAGGATGAGGTATTGCTCTTGTCAAATTCATTATCCCAAGCAGATGAGGGTGACGTTTTGTTGCTCAAGAGGTCATCAATTCCTGAGCCTTTACCCCCAGCAAAACCGAAGCTACTCCGGTCTTCAAAAGGACTGTCATGATATCTGAGAATTTTATTAAAAACAAATAAATAAATAAAATAAATAAATAATAATAATAATAATGCAACACAAAAAACATGTGTCCTTACATCCCACAAGAAACTATGGTAGATAAATAAGCTTCATCTAACAGCAATATTCATCATAATAAGGAAAATAAAATAAAAATGTAAAAGATCTCAACAGAGAAATTTAAGACAAAGTTTAATTTCTCTATTTTCACACCTTGTCAGGGGATATCACATCTGTTGTGTGATGCACTCATTTGAAAATGACTTACAGAAAAAATGTTTCTGTACAACTGTTTCAGCTCACAGTGTACCACTAGCAAAGGTTGATATATACCAATACTGATACAAGTACCATATGCAGGAAATCTCTGATCTGGGTTGATATGAATGCACAATCTCATATAAAGTGAAGGTGGAAATGATCAGCTGAACCTGCATATATATGATGTAATTTTACCAAAATTTACCATTTGAGCCTAAAGACTTACTTGGGGGGACCTGATGGGAACCTTATAATTGTTTCAAAATCATCCTCAATATCATCATCTCTGAAGCCACTGTTGTTGTTATTGTTGCTGCTGCTGCTATTGTTGTTGTAGCTACAGCTTCTGGGTGCTTCCTGCTCAATGGTCCTCATCTCTCCAAACATGCTGTGTGATGCTCCACTACGGAATAAAGATAACATTATGTCACTTATGATCACTACCACCATCCTACCTCCATTCAGGCACCTGTTATCCAATCTTGTATCTCATTTTCTATAATTATCATTCTATCCTATTCACCATCATCATCATCCGGACCTCCTTTCCCACCCTAGGGCAGGGAGAGGAGTCGCAACGTCCAGACAGCCTATTTCCCACTAATAAATGGGGTGGACAGAATCTAGAAATGGGATAAAGAAAGCATAAATATCAGCATCATTACCCTGACCATTTTCTCCCTACCTAAGGATGCCATTAGGTATGATCCAGAATGCAGGAGAACTATCATTACCCTGTATCATCTTCAATTTCATCATTCTAATACTATTTCTTACTAATAAACATGGTGGGTTGGATCCAGATATAGGAGGAGAAAAGCATATCTCGTCCATCCATCGCTTCATCACCTAATCACATACCGCACTGCTTCATCAGGAGTGTAGAGGCCTTGTGCTAAGATATTCAGTCCAAACACTTATGACAGAGGTGAATAGTCACACTGGCCCAAGAGCGGCATTATGTAAACAGTTACCCAAATCCCCTTCAAACTCTATGTCACTTCAAACTGGAATGCCTTAAATCGCTAGACATAAGTTGCCTATTGGATGGTTGAAGGGAATGTTAATTTTCTGTCTTTTTTTAAGTCTCTCAATAGGGAAGATATTTAATCAACATAAAAGAGTACAAAAGTGTAACCAAAAAACTAAGCTATGAAGTACTAGTGAGCTTCCTAAGCTGCCAAGGACATACGCTAAAAATGCTAAACAGACCCACCTGCGAGCCCCAAGCCCCATGCCAAGTCGCTCTGCCTGCTGCGCCTTCTTGGGGTCTATTCTCTTCATACGCTCCTCCTCTCGCTTCCCTGCCAGGCTCATGTCCTCGTAAGCACGTTCTAAATTCTGCAGCTGTGGGGGTCCAAAGAGACATGATGAAATGAATTGCCTTTTTATAATTCACTTATCATACGCAGAGACAAAGACAGACAACCAAACGAGGAAGTTTCAAAGCACTGTTGGGTTGATGTGGAAGTTAGAAGTTCCCTGCAATCGCCTGGCCATGTGGAGGGAATGGATAATGAGAAACTAACTACAAAAGTGTACGTGGAGAGGGTGAGGCAGACTTTGGATGAGATAGAGGGATGTGATGAACAGAAATATGAAGTGGTGAGAGATGGAGGGAAGGCAGCCTGACAACAGAGGACTAAATGACACAGAGGTGATTTGTTCATGGATACCTCTTCCACGAGAAATGCATCTGGCTACATATAAACAAACAAGCAGATATATAAAAGGATGAACAGATGAAATGCCTCCTGACAAATACAATCAGTCCTCACTGTACATATGGGTGCTGTTCCAAACTATCACAACTTTTTCAATGTAACTGATAAAAAAAATTGGAGGACTCTGGAAAATCAGCTCCACAAGCAGCAATGAAACTTTAAAACCTCTGCATCAGTCCCTATTCCTGAATACTGTAAGCATATAGGGCAGGTTGGTCCTTATTCCTGAATGCTTTTTAATTTCGCATTTTTTCCCCCCCCTTTAACATCTATCAACATGGCAAATTAATATACGTTATACTTCCCAAGTCACTCACAACACCCAAAATATTATTTTTAGCCAAATATGCCAGCAGGGGATATTTTGCCTGACACAGACTGGTTTCTAGGCAATCTTTCTGCAACTTGTTCAACACTTAACAGGAGAGAGAAGAAAAAAGCTACTTTTCATTAAACTTACAGTATTTTCACTTAAGATACTGAGGATATTGGTAAAGGTTATATCTATCCTTTCCAAACCCCCACAGTAATCCCTACACCACACTGTGGTGAGGCACTATCAGCCACACAGAAACACTGGCTCACTGTACACGATGACCCTGCAGGGAAGTTGCTTGTCTGCAGTTGATGGGTCTGCTCAGACAGACTGGGGCAGCATAACAACAACAACCAGTAAGTGACTGATCTATAAATCAGTGAGCCTATTTAAAATCAATAAAATACAGGTAGTTCACAATTTAAGAGCTTAACTAGTTTCCTATGATGTTCATTTGTCCATGTTGTTCGTAAGTCTGAATCCAGTCTTGCAGATGGTAAATTTTCACTGTGATGATAAAGCATCCCCTCCTCTCAGTCCATTTCATCACCATTTAAGTATATGAATGGATATGGAGCATAACAGGGATATTTACACAGTGTTCCTTATTTTCTTTGGCACTGTAATTTACCATCTGTCATTGAAATAAGTGAAATGGAAAGCCTAAAAACAGAATGTGATGATTAATGAACAGCATCTTGTATTTATCAAACTGTGCGTGACAAGATTTATAGTGATAGGTGGGGGCGCTCACCATCCACTCACTCAATGCAGTGATGCTCTCGGGCGACTGCCCTTTCCTCTTTTCCTTCCTTCTTCCGTCTTTCTTTCCCCTTCCTTCTCTCTGCGGGTGACTCTACACTGAGTGACAAGCCAAATGGTTTCCTGTACACCAGGAAACCATTTACTAAGCTGGGAGGTAACTATATAACCAAATTATGGTGCCTGGTGGTTTAGTGGGTAATTAAGGCACTCCAATCAGACTAAGCTGGTGCAGGTTTATATCCAAGGGCTGGTTGGGGTTTATTGCTTAAGTAATGCTACTCAGGAATAGGTGAGGCTGGTCATTCTCATGTTAAATGTCAAGACCAACTTGCCTAGCCCTGGGCTCCTTCACTCCTCATGGGGCAACATAGGATTAGTTGATGGACGAATGAATGAATGTGACAAGATAAAGCATAGAATGGACACTGATATGCAACCTGCACTACTTGGCACATCCACCAGTCTTGCTGTCTAAACACACAAACTATTGGGATCTGGTGCTTTCTTACCTGGCTGACTGACAGGACACCATCAAACCATCCCAGCACTTCCCTGCAATGCTCCCACTGCTACTCTTTCTCCTCACTATTTTCCAATGAAATATCTCGCCATATACACCTGCTGCTATCACTACTTACACTGATTCTGATTTTCACAAATAAATTTCATGAGAGTCTATCCTTCTTTCCTTCAATCCTCTTCTGTCTTTCTTTCCTTCATTCTTTCCTTGTCCTTCTGCCTATGGGTGACTTTACACTCCCTCTTCTGTCTTTCTTGCCTTCATTCTTTCCTCATCCTTCTGCCTGTGGGTAACTCTACACTGAGTGGCAAGCCAAATGGTTTCCTGTACACCAGGAAACCATTTACTATGCTGGGTAGTAACCATATAACCAAATTTTGGCACCTGGTGGTTTAGTGGGTAATTACGGCGCTCCAATCGGATTGAGCCGGTGAAGGTTTATATCCAAGGGATGTTTGGAGTTTATTGCTCACGTAATGCCATTCAGGGATGAGTGAGGCTGGTCACTCTCATCTTAAATGTCAGGACCAACTTGCCTAGCCCCAGGCTCCTACGGTCCTCTGTGGGGTGACATAGGATTGGATAATGAATGAATGAATGAAAGTCTAGGGGTAATGTAAACCTGCGGCAGAGATTATGTGGTATGGACGCAAGTGAAGCAATGCATCACTGAGAGAAAAAGAAAAGGAATGCCTGAGAGAGTGGGAGAAGTATGTGATCAACCAGTAGTTCTAAGGCAGTACTGTCAAAATCATCCCCTTTCCACTGGGTTCCCAGAAGGAAGTATGTCATCACAAATGATGATGATGATTATGATGATATTCTGAAGAAAAATAATAGGGAATGACATAATGAAGTGGAAAGCTGCAATAGTCTGATAATTATCATGATACTGCCCTTTGCAGAGCAGCTAATTTAGGACCTGGTGTGCAGTTCAAAACTGCCAATATACTTTTACTCCTTCTCAAAAGACCTGTTCATAATTATGAGTTGTCCATCACTTAATCATTCATAAGTACAGTAACAGGACTGCCTGGAGAGCAGACAGATGCATTAGAAAACCACAAACTACCATTCTATACTTACTGACTGTTGCTGCTCTTCCTTTGACAGTTCCTTAGCCTCCAGTCTGAGTTGGTCATTCCTGGCTGCCTCCTTCTCTATGGCACTGAAGTCCTTCTTGACACGCTGGGCTCCTAAACCACCACCTTTCTTTGCACCCAGCTGTCGCCACAGGATAATATTAGTCAAGTTTTTCATAACGAACATAATCCAAATCTTACTGCGTGCCACCTAACGAAGAAAAGAGGAAATACACTACAACATTAAACTTCTTCACTTAAATAACTAGTAATGATGGTGGGTGAGGAACTTCTTTAAAAAAAAATCTAATGTAATAAATGTTAATTAAACATTTAGACAATTTTTTACAAATAATTTTACTGTTCTCTCTCATCAGTGTCAGTAAAATTTTATTTAATATGTTTATAAATCCCATACCTACTATAAGTAAAAATCAAAAGTTCAAGAAACTCTTGGATGACAAAAAATATAAAATAACAGGTTTCATTGAATAGTACATGTGTCTGTAACTCAACATAACAGATCACCCCCATTAACATACACATCATATGATTATAATATAGTTTAATCAACAAGTGCTTTCACACTTTCAGGTAACAAAAAATTCACCCGGTGCAATCAAAGCTTTCCACTGTGCACTTTGTCAAACACACAAATTATCTTCTTACTGTTGGCAACTGTATGTAAAACACAAATAAGCCTAAAATAATATTCCTTATGCTATATCTCTTCTTTTATCGAAAGGTAAAGTTCTTAATTCAACACAAATATAGGTCAACTGAAACCTTTTTCTGGTATTATTCCCTCAATTCCACCATGAATCAAAATTCACTAGATCTTTCACAGTTCTCTTAAATGCAAGTTTCAAGAACAATACCGTTTATCAAAACAAAATACGATTCACAACCTATTGGCTAACAGGTACTGTAGCAACATAAAACAATGACTGACTACAGCTCCAGTAATGGCTACCAAGTAAAACACATGGGTAGGTAAATGTCTAATATATGACAGCAACTATTTAATGCAACATAGATAACCATCTCATAAAATCTCGGAAAATTAACCCAACCTATCAATCAAATACAGTCATATTTATCTATCTATCTATAGCCAGACACCATAATCTCATATGGGATGATCGTTTGTCTTTAAGTTAGTTACTATTAATAAAATTAAAGTCAACCAGTAAGGCCCTTAACTCATGTGATTCAGAGCACAACCTTGATTTCCATGAGGACATGAATCAGACGATAAAGATTGTCCCAAACAAAACCTAGCACAACATTTGTGCCAAAGGAAGTTTAATATTATAGCTGGTAAATTTGGATGTTCTTGTATTACACTATTCTTTTATCTACTAAAACCTTACTCTTCTACATTCTTCTGATAAATTGAGAATCTGTTGTACATATGCTGGGTTCACTGGCAAACTGTGTTCAATATTCATCCATGTAATCCAGTAACATCTTTTTCACTGTATCCTTGCTACCTCTAGATATCTTTACCTGGCTCATGGGAGACTTTTTGAACTGAAGAGGTTAGTGCCTTCATTAACCCCTTTAATACCAAGAAGCACTTCAAAGGTTAATAAAACCATCTGGTAGCAGTGATCACAAAAATAAAATGGACATCCTCAAGCTGACAGAGTTAACACCAGAATACAGATACAGAACTGTGATGCCAAAAATAACACCAGGTGGAAGTGCTCAAACATACAGTTTGCCCTCATTTAAAGTTTTTTAATTACAAGGTTGTTCATGAGTTAACACCCTAGCTTCACTTACAGTGCTTTGCAAATAACACCTTTCCTCCATATAAATATGCTTGAAATTCATTATAAAAGTTGCTTTGGAGTCAGAGCTGAGTAACTGTTGAGCAATTAAACCCTTAATCATGAACCACAAGAAAGTTTCACTTTAAGATGCTTAACCTAAAGAAGGATTTTTGTCTGCAAACATTCCATACTTTAAGTGAGGACTGACTGAACTAGACCCTGGCAGGAATGTATCTGTACACCCAGCAACACCACTCATGCATCTCAACTGAACTCACACCCTAAATTCAAGGATACCTTGAGAACTGAGCCACTGGTGTCAATCTGTGCAAGCAAAAAATAAAATTAATTCAGAATAAGAGAAATCTATGAGTAAAAATAATAGCTACAATACCTTAGAGAACAAATACAGCAATTTGCTTCATATTAACAAGTACAGTAGAACCCCTCTAACTCGGACAAAAACATCTGGATGGACAAACTCTCCATAACCTGGATATGTACAAGTTGTATGAAATAACCAGTGCACGACTCAGAAAAATACGCTCCTACTAAAGCATTTTCCCTGTTACAGCAAAACCTCGATATAACGGACTTCAGTAGACCGGAATTCGCTTTTATCGGACTCGAGGAGCTACCGGACTAAACTCCTATATATAGGAAAAAGTCCGACATAGCCAGAAAGCAGTCCGGACTGCCTGACAACTTCAGCTATGTTCACCACAATAAGACAAGTAAAAGACATGATTTTCAGTGCACAGTACAGTATTATTATACCATTTGATTAAAGTAGTAAAGGTATAACACAGTACAATACTGCAATGGTGGTGAAAACCACTGATGCAATCCGGACTAATGTCTGATATATCGGAAAAAGTCCAGACTAGCAGGGGTAAGTCCGGATGTTGCTTTTATCGGAAAATCGAATATTTCGGACTGGCCTGAGCCCCAATTAGTCCGTTATAGTGAGGTCTTACTGTATTACTTTTATCCCTCAAACTACGTTTCTCTAACATACTGACTTTAGTGACTGCAGATACATGCTTAATAAAAATACATAATTTCCCACTGAATATTTGATTTTCACTGGCATTATAAACATATACAAGAAAGATCTCATCCAAAAAAACTTTCCACCCTAGGCCTAAGCCAGACCCAAATGTACAACAAAAAGGTCAGTCTATCCAAGAAAAACTGAAAATCCTTGATAAAAGCTAGACAAATGAAATATGAGGGTTTCAATGCTTGTGCTGGGTGGCTATCTAGAATCAGAAATACACAACACTGTGAACTGCAAAGTAAGGTGAACAGAACACTTTTTGATGCTATTCGAAATATTTTTGCTATAACTTGGAAAGCATTCCCTCCCAACTGTCTGAGTTACGTGGGTTCTACTGTAGTGTACATGAATTCTTTTCAGTATGCTATAAACTGAAGTACTGATATAGCTTAACACAAACCATCTATTTGTATACTGATACAAACTTGACAAAGAATAAAGGCAACATGTGAAAGAATATTAAAGCATCATCTATTGTTTATTACAAATATGTGACTGTTAAAGTTTTAATGTATCACTGTGAAAAGAATGTTAATGCAGCACTCATGCTGGGACTGCAAGTGTTAAATCGTACTGGAACTGAAAGAATTTTAATGCACGAAATAAAGTATTAATCATACTGCGATTGAAAGAAAGTTAAATCCATGACTGATTCTGGAAAAGAATGAACATACGATTAGCCCACAAAACATGAGAACTGGCCCTTTTAACACTTAGATGATGTATTCTACTGGTTTATTCTTACTCCCTCCAAACAATCCTTGGGAGAGATCTGTTGCGAAGGGGTCATTGAAAGTCATACCCATTCCCCCTAATTTAATGTTTCTCCTGAAATAAATGAATTGGTCAGAAGGTAGCAAGGATGAAAAAACAATATTTTACCAGCTTGAAGATGTTACCATAACCATTACACAAGTAAGAATTATATCCACATAATGATAATGCTGCTTATAGGGGAAGAAATGTAGACATCCTTCTGGACAATTTTTGCCAGATACAAATGCTTACTGGCACCTCTTCCTTACCAGTTTATTTCTACATATGACATATTAACATTCACATGAATGTTATCTATGCAGTCTAAGTCAATATTACAACATTAATGTCACAAAAAATAATTTAGTGCACTATGCAAAATAAACTGTTAAAGAAGAGGTGTTACTGTAGGCCTCCTTAGCCAGTGAGAACACAACCCCATGACATGTAACTGTTATGGAGCAATAATACTCAGTAATCCTGACCTTCGAGGCTGGCTTGCGCTGTCCAATGGTAGACTTTCGAGGTTGTGTGGCCAGCTTCTGTGCCTCCTCAGCAGACAGGTTGAGGGCTACATCCACATTCGGCTCCTCGCTAGTGTTGTCCCCTCCACTGCCATTGCTTAGGGATGAACTCTGCATGGATGTGCAAAAGATGTCAGTGCAAGAGATGGATGAAATACTTACAGCTGATCAGGTTATCAATATATTAACATCTGAGTCTATGCAGGTTAACAGCTCTGATTGGGAAATGTCAAAAAGCCACACACACACACAC
>JAGKTI010001361.1:0-14525 GCA_018397915.1 Birgus latro | reverse complement strand
TCTAGAATTAGCCACTCTACCATTATACATATATATATATATATATATATATATATATACGGTATATATAAAACCTCCTCGGAGTATTCACCACCTGATACTGTATTGTGAGATCACACTTTTCATACAGTTAGCACTGTGCAATTAGTATGTACAAACAATACAGAAATCTGGAAAAAAAGGACTGGAATAAATTTTAGTAAACAGCAGCCACTGGCTGCAAAGCTGCACCCCAGAAATGCTAGTCTTAAGAAGAAATGCTGAAAACACCAATATAAGATGGGAATTATATTATCTTTATTATCAACTGTGACAAGTATAGCTATCACCATTTAAAATATATATACTGTACAGTATATACTCCATTTTTTACCTCACGGCCATTTTGTTGGATATAGTTATTCAAAACAAATCTAAACAAAATACAGTAACATAGTTTTGTATAAAAGATATGTCATGGTCTTCCCATCTGCACAACACACGAGTGTCACACAACTCTTCCCCACGCACACACCACTGCTGTGTCATCACACCCAGTACCTACAGACAATGGCCACAGTCTCCATTATGAGTCTAGATCCACATTAATTTCATATGCTCTGTGTGTATTATATCTCTTTCTGAAACAACAGCTATGAAACTTAAGCTATTATTATTCTCAAAACATTAAAATCTAGTGCTAGTCTTGTTTACCCTATAATATGTGAAGTCCTCAAGCTTTTTTTTTTTTTTAATCTGAATGACCAAAATAAAAATGAAAAGGAATCATGATGAAGGGACAGAGTCTTTTTCTAACTCCTTCATTATGAGAGTTCTGTCTTGTGCGAAAAATAAAGCCTAATGGTGGTATCAGTAAACTGAAAGCATGAAAAGACAGGCAAGCCCCTAATTGTTAACAAATAATTTCTGAAGCACAAAATGAACATACACCCAACCCTCGGCTATCACGCCTAATTGGTGCCGCCATGGCTGCGCTATAGCTGAGAACGCGATAGCCAAATTGAAGAACTTATGGTAATAATTTTAATTGGTGCCATGACCTCAATATTTACTCCTAAGATACCCTTTTTGTACCACATAACATATAATAGTCTAAAAATGAGCTTGCAAATTAGAAATATACTACTGTATCTATCTATCTATTAAAAACACCATAATCCCTTGCTTTACGGGGAGGGTTAATAAAAAACAGAACCTAATATCCCCTTTGATGGCCGTCTAGCATCACGCATATTTTGCCAGGAATAAGTTTCGGTGCCAATTTTTAAAAAATGCAGTATGAAACTATTTTTGAAACCCATTAGTCATCAACAGTAAAGGAAAAAAAAAAAAGCTATTAAGAAGTCGTCAGCAAGGACTGATGGTTTCAGGACAATTCACCGTCAAGTCAAACTATCCTTTGCAACAATAACAACACAATTCGTCGTCATTAGTGAAGACCACTATGGGTGATCTATCTATCTATCTATCTACTGCCAGACGCCATAATCCCGTAAGGGGTGGCCATTTGACTTTGAGTTATTTGGCCATTGTGATACCACAGAAAAGGTTATTGTTCTTGCTGTCACTGTTCGTGTCTGAGGATGAGCACTTGAATGGCTTGGCGGGCAGTGTGGGAGACTCGGTCAGGCGGGCAGTCAGTGCTTGGCTGGCGCTGATGATACACGATTAATCACCAAGTGAATCTTTTGTTGGCTGGGCAGAATGCCGGAGCCCGACCATTTTGAAATTTTTTACTACTTCTGGTACGTGATAGCAGGCATTTAGTGTGTGATAAGGGTATTTGGGTAGGTTTTTTATACAGGCGTGATAGCAATAAACGCTATAGCAAAACCTGAGATAGCCGAGGGTTTGGTGTACTGTATGATGATTCTGCCTTCTCTATTATGTTGCAGTCTACTCTCTGTAATGTGGTCTTTAGGCTAATCAAAACTTGAACCACAGTCTATCAAAAACTGCAGGCTTGCCTACCAATCTGCATTCACAGTTTTAATAATATAATTGTTGAAGTGCCCAGTAAAAATAAGAGAAGTGATCACCATAATGAAGAAGTTAATGTAAAGGGATCTAGAATCATTATTAGAGTACTGTATGTGGTGTTATACTGGGTGATGAGCCTCACCCCCTGTGGCTCAGTGTGGGAGGCTGGGGGAACACCATGGGGGCACCATGTGGTCAGCCCGGCTGTGACTGCTGCACGCTGTAGTTGGCTGTGGTCAAACTCAATCTTGGGTGAAAAAGAAAGTGCAACAAAATTTGTGGTTGTTCACTATGGGAAACCATCATGTTAAACATTTCTTAAGCTACCTGCTGAAAAATAAAAACATTACAGGAGCCCTGTTTACAAGCTTAAAGTCAATAATAAGGAAAGGTGTGTTTAGTGAATTGGGCCTGATACTTATCCACTTATCACTCATGCCTCTACAATCCTAGCTCTATCTTAATGCCTAACCATCATCTGCATATATACTGTATACTGTTTTTTCTTTATAGGTGCACTTCACATTTTTTAATAACTTCAGTAGAATAATTTTAACTACCTTCATCCACTGTCACATTACTGGAGTTATTCAACCAATGTTTACTCTCCTTCTGTGCTGTGGAAGATGGGAGGCTGCATGTAGCACTATGGTCATGAAGTGGAGTTGCTCCATCCTGGGACTTATAAAAAAATGACAGGATTCCAATCACACCCTCCAACTGTATTCAGTCACCTCTTACAGTATCAAGAAAGACATGAATAGTATTTTTCTCACCTATCCAACAGGATTCAGTGTAAAAAAAAAGTGCAGACACTTCCTTCATAATTACTTCCCATCAACCTCAAACTTGCTATATCAGATAGATATATGTGAAGCTAAGAACATCATGAAAATTTTTTTGGGCCTATCTGATGGAGCCAGGATTTAGTGGGCATGAATGATGAACTGGGAAAACGCAGGCTGTCTGGATATTGCTACTCCTCACCTTGCCTTGGGGTGGGAAAAGAGGTCCGGATGATGATGATGACGCACACTTACTTGGAACTTATCTTTATCAACTCTGTCTTCTTACAATGAACTGAACTGTAGCTACACGAATTCCATAGCAGAGCGCAAATATTTACCAAAACTGAGTGAATACTGTCCTGCTTTCAATGAAAGTCACACTCCAAAATGAGATGCCAGCCACTATGTTTTAAAGTATCATATCTCGGGATGTATCGGTACTGTATAAGCACCAAATTACACCATGGATGCAGGCCAATCATCTGTAACATAAATGTTCTGGACTACAATAGTTTAGCTTTGATTTTCATACACCATGAAGGGACTGAAAAGGAATGACTGTTACCTATTATAGCTATAAGTTTTATTATTTTAGTGGATTATTTCAGTTACTACTTCCTACCACTCATCCAGACCACTAATGAAGCTTGGGTATACAATACGACAAATAATTAGAGGCGGGTCCCAATACACGATCCTCCTCTACTGGAGAAACAGATGATACTAGAATGGTCAATTTAGACTAAAATTTGGTGATGCGTGCAGCATCAGTTAACCTAATCTTTTTTTTCCCATAAATTATACACTCCACTGCAAGAATTTCAAGGTCCTTTTTTTCAAAACCATTATACAAGTTTCTGTTACGCAAGCAGTCCTCTACTAGCATATCCCACTTGAATTACAGGACCTGCCTGTATTCTGTGAAAGAATGCAAACTGGACAGGTGTTCAGTGAAGAATAAAGCTGTACCAGTATACAATAAAAAAACATCCTTGACACATCGAACTGGATCATATGCCACAGTTTATCTCATGGTTACTTTTGCTCTATACAGTATTACATTTCATTATTTTTCTTATCAATTGGAATGCCTAAACATTATTGGCACACTCACCCAGAGATATATCATTACCCTAAGAGACAGTGCAACTGGGCCTGAGCAGTTTCTCTGTGTTTCATTATGTCTGGCAGTTGTTTTTGAAAACTAAAATGAAAGCTTAAACCAAATGATTTACTTTCAAAGAGAGACTGTGCATAAACTGTAGCTACACAGAGCAGGAGTAACAGTACATTTCTTTTACTGACTAGCATAAAGTACACAGTAACAAAATACAGTACCATATCTATCAGCAGTGATGCAGTGACCCTTGAGGGGGAGGAAGGAAAACAGTGTACACAGCCCTTGAGCCTCTTCTATCAGTAGCAGATTCACACAACGTACTTACTACACTTTTTTTTATTCCTCAGTAGGATTAAATGATGGATGGATGGATAGTAAATTGCAAAACTAATACACCGTACCAAAAACATTCTGGCATTCTGGAACACAGCCCTGACACAGAAGGTGGACATAGCCTACTTTAGTGTGCTTAGATACAGATATGATTTTGAAAATTCAGTAATACAGTACGTTATAGAATGCACTATTTCAGAGAACTCTCTTGATCTTAGAATGGAGTTTCAAGCCTCCCTGCCACTCCCCCCTCTTCAGTTACAGTACTTACCCTTGTGCCGTGGATCCTCATTGCCTGGTTAGACATCTGGTTGAGCTTCTCCCGGTACAGAGTTGCCGCCCGAGAGTTATATTTCTGCTGGGCATCTATTGTTGTGCAGTTATGTTGCCGGAAGAATGTTCTCTAGTGAAAAAGAGGGAAAAAATTACAAGAGTATATTATGCTGATATATAAAATTGGTGCTGGAGTGGGACACTTTCACATGGTGGCACTGACAGCTACAAACCAATGGCTCTGCTGTCAGGTTAAAAGAATATCCCTGAACTCCCACTCTATTCCCTTAAAGAGGGATAACAGACTGCATGGGAAGGGCAATTTCAACTTGCATTTCAACAAGTTCAATCCCAGATGAACTTGGGGGAAAAAAAAAAATGCTTAATTCAAACCAACTTTAAAGTGAGCTTTTTATTTCATAAGAAATATTTCATACAAATGAAAATTATCTTCATTTGGATAAAACAGGCTCAAAAGCATTTTTATTCTTATTGTGCCAGCAGTGGTTTTGTCACAAAAACAATCTTTTTTACTAACAATTCTGAATATATTTTTACATCATCATCATCATCAGGAATTCCTTTCCCATCCCAGGGCAGGGTGAGAAGCAGCAATATCCAGACAGCCCAAGTATGCCCAATTCAATGGGCCATGCTTCCATTCACTAACCATTCAAGCCACTGGAATCCTTTCTCTATCTGATACACCAAAAACAATAACCACATTCTGCAGCATCACATAAACATATCCAACAGAATCAATCAGGGCACTGTCATGTTAAAAAGGGGTGCCAAATCCCTCATCATGCACTTCTCACAACATTCACCCAGCCAGCTCGATCTCTTCTCAGTCCCGTAGCCTCACTGCCTTCCAAACCTCTCTTCATCACACACTCATCCACCATATCCCTCTACCTTCTCCCTGGCCTACCTCGCCTCCTCCCTCCTTCACATTTGCTCAGATAATTATACCTTTTTCACCACTCTATTGTTATCCATTCTCTCCACATGGCCATACCATCTCAGCACACTCTCATCGATTCTGGTGTCCACAAACATCCTCACTCCGCATCTTTCACGAATCACATTACTTCATATCATATCCACTCTCTGTACTCTACATACATTCCTCAGCAGTACCATCTCCAATGCTCTCACCTGACTTTTCATTTTCATGCCACACCATAGTCTCACATCCATATGTTAAAGTTGGCACTAACACTCCTTCATGTAAGCCTTGTGCAACTGCAGCACTGAAGCCTCTGTTTCTTATCAAGGCTTTCATAGCACCAGTTACATTCCTTTCTTGTGTCACTCTAGGTTCCACTTCTTTTGCACATTTTACTCTCTTTTCTATCACTGTACCTAGGTATTTGAGCTCTCTCACCAATTCCAGTCTCTCTCCATTCACTGTAATTTTGAATATTTTAGATATATCAGAATTTTTATAAATTTCACTTTAACAACAGCCTTGCTTTTTGTTGTTTATTACCATGACAAGAGAACCTGTACCTGTAGTTGCTACCCCAGGTTCACTGAATGTGAACCCAGTAGACTGCAGGCTACAGCTGCCCTCCTCCTGCAGTCCACCATTCCCCATTCAGGTGACAGGTAGGGAGGTGAGGAGCAATTAAATATCCAGGCAGTGGAGCCACCCAGCTACGTCAGTGCCATCGTGTGAAGCCGCCCCCCTCTCCAGCACCACCATGACAAGGGTGCTTTTTTATGGTCAGTACTATACTGTGCTTTTATCAGGTTTGTAGGTGAAGTGTTTAATGATAATACGTATTTGATGATGTTTCTCTCCTTCGGTACTGGTATGTACGGTACTTTAGCTACTGTGTATTGTTTTATTTTATTATGGTTACTCAGTGGTGTGATCTTTGTTGCTATGCTCCCTGACACTTTTTAATCTAATCAATTAGATGGGATTCAGTATTGTTTACCAAGTGGCAGTTTTAATCAGTTTGAGAAACTTCTTGAACCAGATGAGTTATATACAGCCTTCCATAACCCCATCACCATATACTGAATGAGATTAAATGGTTCTATCTATCTATCTATCTATTGCCAGACACCATAATCCCGTAAGGGGTGGCCATTTGACTTTGAGTTATTTTTTTTTTTACGGGGAGGGGCACTAACCCTCCACCAACCCACTTGTTGACACGTAGGGAGCACGTACGGTTTGGTTATATGGTTACCACCCAGCGTTGTAAATGGTTTCTTGGCTTACAGGAAACCATTTGGCTTGTCACTCAATGTAATGCCACCTGTAAAGGAAAGAAAAGCAGTAAGAAGTGACAGGAAATATAGGAGAAATAGGAAGAAAGGAGGGCAGGCACAGAGAAAGAATGATAAAGGCTAAGGAAGAAGTAGGCAGCACTACATCAAGTGAGTGGATGATGGTCGCCACCTACCAATGGTTAAGAAAAAAAAAAAAAAATCTGACTGAAGAAGTTAATCCATCAAATCCAGATAATGTCATTTTAGTTTATTACTTGTAGCCTACTATAATGAAGGTACCAGACAACTTTATTCAGCTTAAGAAATGCCTCTTGTAATGAAAGAGTTTATTAGGCTACATCAGATGGCCCAATTCAAGGTGTCTTGTCCTAAAATGAATATAATCATCAAGAAATGGCAAGTATTAACATGAAAAAGACCTCCCAGAACTCATCAAACTAGCTACTCACAGCATTAGTATTGCCGCCCAGCTGCATATTTCTCAGCTGTAACCATGTCCAGTTTGTATCCAGCTGTGTGGATTTGACAAAGGTAAGGTGAACACCAAGGCTACGGTGGACAGCTGAGCAATCGATGCAGATGAAGACCCCATATGTGGCTGAGGCCCAGGTGGGATTCATGGCACTGCAGTCGAAACATACCTGTAGAAAAGACAAGAGAATGAAAACTACCTAGGCACAGTAATTCTTACTTGCTATGTGAAAATGTGTACCTATACTGATGACAGATTTATAGTGATAGTACCCTCTTATGTTTTTTTTTCATTCTTTCCACTTCCTTCTGCCTATGGGTGACTCTACACTGAGTGGCAAGCCAAATGGTTTCCTGTACACCAGGAAGCCATTTACTACACTGGGTGGTAACCATATAACCAAATTATGGCACCTAGTGGTTTTGCGGGTAATTAAGGTGCTCCAATCGGACTGTGCATTTGCAGGTTTATATCCAAGGGATGGTTGGGGTTTACTGCTTACATAATGCCACTCAGGGATGAGTGAGGCTGGTCACTCTCATCTTAAACGTCAGGACCAACTTACCTAGCCCCAGGCTCCTACACTCCTCATGGGGCAACACAGGAGTAGATAATGATGATGTTAAATGAGGAATTCCATATTTTTGACAGGCATCTGACCTAATTTCATGGAAACATTTGTACTGGGTATAGTTTTACAGTGTAAAAAGAGGCCTAGGAAGCTTAAGATCAAGATGACGGACATTTCCAGAAATGCACCTTTTTATACTGTATTAATAGTAATGTACTGCAGTTCTGTTGAGATAATACTGTATGTTGTTACTGAAAGGCACTAATGAATAGTAACTACTTTTTAACCTTCAAAAATGTTTAAACAAAACTCCTGAAATTACAGAGTAAAAGTATATGGCATGTCTTTTCCTTCTTGTGGGCATGTTTGTAAACACAGTTACCATTCACTTCAAATGAATGAAAATACTCTTAGAAAATAAGAGCCAACCAACTTAAATCAATCTAAATTAAATAACAACCAAACCAGGAGATCCAAACCCAATTCATCAGAGACAGAGACTCAAACCTTCAATCTACCTATGGTATCTACCTGTACCTATCTACTGCCAGACACCTTAATCTCGTAGGGGGGTGGCCACAAACTGATCACCTCCATGTCACTGTCCCCTGCCATATACCACAATGAATACACCACTTCTTGTCCGACCTTCAAACTACAGACAGTAACACAAGTACTGTACTACAAAATACACTATATGGCAAACACTGTTAAACAGAATTAGTATGCCCATCATTAACACGAAACTCAATAAGTAATTTACAGGATTACTGTATTTTGAAAATTACCAAAAATAAGAGATCTTGAAAAAAATCTATCAATCTCTAGCCAGACACCATAATCCCATACGGGGTGGTCATTTGTCTTTGTGTTAGTGGTTTTAAAGGAAGGGGCACTAACCCTTTGCCAACCCACCTGTTGACATGTACAGAACACATATAAGTTGGTTATATTGTTTCTACCCAACGTAGTAAATGGGTGCAAAAAATAATTTTTAAAATCAACTTCAATGGGATACAAATCCCCTCTCCCTAAGATTACAATATAACATGTATTTATACACCCATATTTAACACAGTACACAGTTAATGTCCCATATGGTACCTTACCTTACTAATTAAGATAACCTCTCGGCTGTGAAACTGTTATTGCAATTTCATGGGCTAGGCACAATTTTCTTCCGCTCATTGAAATACATATCACCCAAAGAGTTAAAACTATCCTGAATGATACTCAAGGTAAAAATAAAGAATTCTGTCCCAAGCCATACAAGTTTATTTTAATGTTTTAAAAAAAATCAAAGAACTAAGGAAACAGCATATTAAATGAGCTTCCATATCCAGTCATGTGCATCTGCCCCCCCCCCCTCTTTCAGTCACATAATAGTTTATATTGGCACTCCGAAAGACGAAAGCTGTAACACTACAGATGTGGTGCATCCGGATCAGATTTTCATCCAACCGATTATCAATGGAAAGTCTCATGTACGATTTCATTTCCACGCATTATTCGGTCCTTTTCTGTATGATGCCACATTCCAAGATCAAGAAGCTATTAAATGAGAAATTTCACGAGAATTTGACATACTCGGGGAAGGACAAAAGAGGGTGAATATCAGGGCCATTCAGTGAAACCATCATAGAAGAAATATCGCATATTAAAGTTTCAATATAACTCATGCAGAAGATATAGCTTAACTCTAACTCACTTTATTTGTTGGTATGGCTCTGAGACGCTTAAAAATTGCCGCAATATCGGCTTTAGAAGGTCCAGTCTCTGCCATCTTGACTGACGTGTGTTTGTTTACGTCATCTGCTAAGAGTGTCGAGGCCGCCACCAGAAGTCTCCACCGTCTCACCCGCCAGATTTAACATGAGAAATCACTTCAACCACACTCTTAACAGCTAAACCATACGGTGCATTCTGCACACTTCCATTTCCCATGTAGACACAATGAACAACGATAGAATTTTTACCCAAACTCCCATGTAGACAAGCCTAAATAAGCATTTCCACCCCAAAGAAATGCTGGAGAAGGTTGTAAGACCAAACTAAGTAGGACGAGGAAATGCTCTAGGTCAACAGATGGTTATGAAACATGACTCTCATATCACACTGGGATAAGAATACCTCCAAATTACAGAATCTCTGGTGGCAGTGTTATTCTACATAGCCTACCAAATTTTATATTAAAGGTTTACTTTCATGAGCTAAAAACTTAGCACTTATTTCAGTGGCAATACGTCATTAATAAACACTATATGCAATAACATGAGTAAAATTTGTTAAACTGCATTACAACGGGGAATAAGTTGAGGTGCATCACAGGAGTCCCCTCCACATCCAACAAGAGCTTTAATTAGGGCCCTGGTTAAGTATCACGTCACTTTTTCCTGCTGTCTAAAATTTTACCCCGTTTTCCTTCCCTCTCAGCCCACCAGTTCCTACTCTCTCCTGGTTTTCTCTCCTCATCTTCCTGCCATCCTTCTCTTCACTTAAACGGAGAAAGTCGTGGGGATCGTAGTGAGAGTAAGGACCACTGTAAGCACACGATATATGTGCAAGGCATAGATGGTGGAAACTGAAGTTCTGTTAAGTTCCAACAGACAGTGGTATGATAAAGGCTTGGTTATCTGATATTTGTGGGCAGACGTAAAGTTAAGGAGAATATTTATCTCCTGCCCGAAGCTGCATCCTTTAAGGATTAAAAAATTACTAAGTGTAGTATGTTGTCAGAGAACTTGAATGACGTTAGGACGGCATTAATTGTTCTTATCCATGCTCAATCATCCGCACCGCACATTACTCACACTCCGTGTTTTTGGTCTATTCTCCGTAAGTTAGTGTTTTACTCTATTCGTTGCATGTAGCCAAACCAGTGTTTCCCAGTCCTCTTTTTTTTTGTCCGATTTACAAGCACGAGACGCAATCATTCATTAGTCTATATCCCAACATAGGTCGGGGAGGGGGAGTTCCCAGCACGTCAAGCCTGTACCCCAAGTCCATGCACAGTCCTACAGAACTACTGTATGGATGTGAACTATTCTCTCTTTACCTTATCTCTGACCAAATAGCTATTATATCCGGACATTTAACTCTTTAGCTGCGAGGCGTACACTGGAAAAGTAAAATTCCTAATTAATGTCAAAACGTTAACCTAACAAGTTCTTGACCCAGTTGGAGAAGCTGGTAGCTTTCTTTGACCTTAAAAAAAAAAAAAGGTGCTGGTGGTGGTGGGGGGGGGTTAACGAGAGTAACATGCTCTACTCAACGTCCTTCTATAACTTAGAACAGGTTAACCGATTTGCCGCCTGTAGCACTTCTGCTGACTGGGAAAGCCTAACATTACCTTATGTGACCCACTGAGCTCGGGAATGCTTTTCATATCCTGCTCTCCTGGTTTTATTCTGCTTGGAAGTCTAAGAACTGGAGGGGCTGGATATATTCTTAAACCCATCTATACGAGAAGCCCTTTTCCTGATATTGAATGTCATCCGGTACTCGCAAAAAACTAGAACGGGAGTCGTTGATTGAATAGGTTACATCCAAACCTGTCATACTACAGTAGATACGTTATACCCTGGTCCATAGAGCTTTTCCATAAGAAAAAAAAAAACACTAGTAACACCAGCTACTTTTCCATGTTAAGCCTACCAATAAGTGTAGGTTTAGCCAAATTCAGTTTTGGTGTTTCCTTTTTTTTTTTTTTTTGTCATCACCAAGATGGTAACTCTGAAGACCATAGTAACACATACGGAACAATGCTTTCCAACGATGTGCATAGATCCTCTGTAGTCTGTAGCTTGAAGAGTTTAGTGGTTCCCTTTTTTCAGTACTGTATTGTGGACAAATTCTTAAACGTCTAGTATTTTTTTTCCCACGAGCATCCCCATATGTACACTCGAGGAAAGTTCCACGTTATACACTCGCTCACCACTTCGAAATAGTAAATGTGAGAAGTAGTAGCGGAGCAGTAGCTGTTCGCTACTGGTAACTGTGTAAGAAGGATGGGGATGGAAGAGGGAGGGGCAGGAACTGTCAGCTCCCCCAGCCTTCCTCTTCCCTTAACCTCTCCCCACCCACACAGTGGTACCAGACATTTAAGTGTCTGGCTACTGCATCACTAGTGGTTGTCTTACCCATAATGGTCCGAACTGGCAGGCAGGTGTATAGGACGGAACTTCCCTCGGGTGTAAACGGACTTTGATGCATGGTCGTGGAGAGAGCAGACGTGTTTTTGCTGAGCTCTCCTCTAGCTTCTTAGGGCTGCCTCACCGGCATTAGCTTTTTTTTTTTTCCACCCTTCTGGTGTTCGATAGGCCAGCTAGTTTCTCAATTTCCTCCCCTCCCTATTAGCTGGGAACAGTAGGTGTCTGTTCCTGTTTACTGAGATTACCTTTGCTTGCTGCCCACGGAGGGTCCCCCCCACTGATCGCTCTGGGGCGTGATTTGCCACGATCGGGCCTCCCTGGAGTGGTTTGAGAGGGCAATTTCAGCTTTAGGTGTTTGGTCCCGGGTTGTTTGTCCTTTGCTTGTCTTTCCTTCTCCTTCCCACTTCCCCCTTTAGGGGGAAGTGGTTACTATGTCGGACGCCCCTGCCGCCTTCCCCCCTGTAGCCCTGACCAATCAACGACTGTCGTACGGACTGAACGCCCTGAGACTGAACGGCCCCAGACACGACCCCTGCTGGACATCCCTGTAAATAATGCCCAATATGTCACCCTACATGCTCTAGGTTCCACTACTCCCTTGAGCAGTCTCAATCCTTTCATTATCAAGAAAGTGATTGATTACTGTGCTGGGGAGGTGGAACAGGTGAAAAAACTTGGTAACGGAGACCTCCTCATTAAAACTGTCAACTCTTCCCAGGTAAAGGACTTGATGAAACTGCGTAAGTTTCATGAATATGATGTCGAGCCGAAGATCCCGCACGCCATGAATTCCTGCAAGGGTGTCATCACCTGCAGGGATCTCATGGTTATGGAAGAGGACGAGATCATACGGGAACTTGCCCAGCAGGACGTAATTGATGCCCGGTTTATTACTAGATATTCCGAAGGCGTGAGGACGAAGACTGCCACTATTGTCTTGACCTTTGGCAAAGTATCCCTTCCAGAATATGTCAAAATTGGCTACGAAATTGTTAATGTCAGGCCATACATCCCAAATCCGCTTCGTTGCTTGAAGTGTCAATTATATGGGCACGGTACAAAGACTTGTCGGGCTTCTCAGTCAGTGTGTGGCAAATGTGCAACACAGGGACATGATGCTGAACACTGCACATCGGAGACGGTACGTTGTTTTCACTGCAAGGGCGCACACTCCACTTCCTCTAGGGATTGTCCCAAGTGGAAGGAGGAGAAAGAGGTCTGTGTAGTGAAAGCAACTGAGGGCATTTCCTACTACGAAGCTAGGAAAAAGGTGAAGGAGTTGCATGCAACTCCCACGCCGAATAGGTCCTATGCTTCGGCGGTGATGTCCCGTCCCGTGATGTGCTCTGTTGCAATACAGACTGACGCTGAACCTGTTGCTCTTGCCATGCCCTCTACTTCATCTGAGCCTCATGTTCAATCCACCTCTCAAACTGACATCCCTGTTGCACCTGTTGCACCTTCCTACTCTCAGGCTGCTGCTGCTTCTCAGTCAGTCAAGCCTAAACAGAAGCCAGACAACTCAAGCAAGAGTAATATGACCACCCTCACCAAACAGTCACGTTCACATGTTCTTCCTGCTACTGTTCCAGCGAGGGAGAGAAAGGATAGCTCTTCCTCGGTGGAATCTGGGAGCCTCGTTATTGACGAAACTATGGAGGTTTCCGTCAGCAAGCACCGGGTTAGGTCCCCCGGTAGTCGCTCGCCTGCTGGCGGGCGGCATAAAAGAACTAAGAGCGCTGGCCACTCCCGTAAATCTTAAACCGTCGCATTCACTGTGTTACAGTGGAATTGTAGAACTCTCGGGAATAAATTACATAATATAGCAATCCTGCTATCAATACACAGGCCAGACGTTGTTTGTTTACAGGAGACTCGCTTGGTGGATCACCCTGATCCTTCTCAGTTCAAACACTACCACTCGTATAGAAGATATGAAGGTCACGGAGTTGCCATATACACACACAAATCACACCCACAAACGGAAGTGATTCTAAATTCTACTCTGGAAGCTGTCGCGTGCAGAGTAAAATTTAATAACACATATCTGTCTATTTGCTCTCTGTATTGTCCACCACATGGCCCCAATAGTGAAGCTTTAAGTTCCCTATTTCACCATCTACCAGGGAATAAGTTAGTATTGGGCGACTTTAACGTCCATCACTATCAATGGGGTAGCTTGAGAATCGATGGTCGTGGGGAGCAAGTAGCCGACTTAATACTACAGTCCAACCTCTGTCTTCTGAACGATGGTAGAGCGACTCGTGTAGATGATCGTACTGGTAACTTTTCGGCCATTGACTTATCCCTGGCCTCCCCTGATATACATCAAGATTTCTCGTGGGATCCATATGACGACTCCTTGGGAAGTGATCATTTACCCATCTGTCTTTCTTATACACGCGACATTGTTTCGGACCCTCCACCTCCAAAATTTAACTATAAGAAAGCAGATTGGGGATCCTTCTCAAGGATCGCCAATTTAGATATATCTGGGGAGACCATAGATGTTAAGGTCGAAAATCTAACCAATTCCATATTACATGCGGCTGAGGCTACTATTCCCAAGACTCCTACAGTTCATGCGAAG
>JAGKTI010001360.1:42568-87673 GCA_018397915.1 Birgus latro | reverse complement strand
TTACCACACACTGCTTTTTCCCCTTTTCCTTTGTACAGAGGAATAATTATACCTGACTTCCAATCCTCCGGGACTCTACCCTCCTCCCAAGCCAATCTGCACACCTTCCACATCCATTCTATTACTATCTCTCCCCCATGCTTCAGCATTTCACCACACACTCCATCAATTCCTGGGGCTTTCCCCATTTTAACTTTCTTCATTGCTTCCACCACTTCCATCCTGGTGATTTCTTCCTCTCTTCTCACAACCCTCCTTCTCCCTGCCATTCCCCAGCCACTTATACTTGCATTACTTTCATTCTCTATGTTCAACAGTTCATTAAAGTGTTCTCTCCATCTGTTTACTTTTTCTCCCTTCTCCACTAGTAATCTACCATTTTTATCTTTCACACCCCCACTGACTTCGTTGGCACCCTGTCTAGCTCTCTTTACCTCCTTCCAGAACATATTCTTACATTCCCTCCACTTTGCACTCAAATTCCTTCCAAATTTCTCATCCACTCTCTTCTTTCTCTCTCTTACCAATCTTTTACCTCTCTCCTCCTCACTACATATAACTCTCTCGTCCGTCTCTCAGCTTCTTCGTCGCCCCTGTTCCTCATCCACTCATTATATGCTTTCTTCTTTTGTGCCACAGCCATGCTGTTCCCTGAACCCCCTTTCGTCTTCTCTTCACCCCACACACCACCTCACATGCTGCTCAGATTTCTTCTGTAAACATGTAAATATATGTCTCGTTTTAGCGAGAATTTGATTTGGTGCCCAGTTTGAATTTTTTAATTTTAATTTTTTTTTACCTTTGGAGTTTTTGTCAGCCTTCTTCAAAAATTCGGATTATTGGGATTTTCGGATTATCAGTGTTCGGATTAATGGACTTTTACTGTACCATCATGTATAATGACCAGAAATGTGTGCTATATGCTGATTATTTATATATGCCAATGAATATGAATTTTGAAATTGTCATAAAAAAATTGTACAGGTTGGTAGTCAGGTAATAGAGTACTGTATACTGTGTATCAGGGTGTTTGGTGTGTTTACTGTATCAGTCAGTATAGGAGAATAATGCCTCTCCAAGGAACAGTTGGAGACCTCTTTTGAAAGATTCAGTAGTATTAGTGCTGACAACACTGTCTGGCAAAGAGTTCCAATGATCAATACACCTTACATTAAAAAAGCTACATCTGCACTCTGCTGATGGGTGGGTTTTGGCTATTTTAAACCTATAACCTTCAGTGCTAGTTACTGGAGAGAGAGTGAAGAGGTCTGATGGGTCATTGGCAGATAGGTTATGGAAGATTCTCCAACATTTTATAAGGTAATCTCTAAGCAGGCTGCCTTGCACAGACTATAATTGTCATCAGGCGATCAGTATAACTTACCGTACCATAGTTCTGAAGGGCCTTCTATTTGTTTCATCCAACGATGTTGTACTGATTCAAGAAATCTCGAGTCACCTAAGTAGCCAGTGTTCCAGACTGAGGACCCAAACTCTAACGGAGACCTAGCATGAGGTTTATAGAACGTTATGAAATCACTCGAATGACACAGTGTGGATCTAAGTAGGTTGTTAGCCAGTCCTGCTTGCTGCTTCATTAACTGTAGTTTTTATATGGGCATGAAACATTAAAGAGTTATCAACTAGGAATCCCAGATCCCCATGACTGTCTTCCATGGATAGGTGTGAAGTATGTAGATGATAATACTGAAGAGAGCCTGCAGAGATAGGTGTGCTCATGAAGCAGCTCTTTAGGCTGTGTACATCACACAAGAGACATCCATTAAAATATGATATGGGTTAGCAAAGTAACACATGGCAATTAGATTAAAACACTTCATATTCTATAAAATGTAAGATATACCTTACACAGTATGAAGTACAATAATGGAGCCCCCTATTTACAAACGGAACATGTTTAAAAACAATTTAAAAAAGCCCTCTGTATACACTAACCTGTAAAATAAAAGATCCTGTCAGCACCATTCCGATGGGTTAGAAATGCTGTGTCACTGTCGTAATATTTTACTGTTTATTTATAGGTACTGTGTGTGGTAGTTGGGGGTGCCCATCATCCACTCATTCAGTGTAGGGATGCCTTATGGTCTCTACACCGAGTGACAAGCCAAATGGTTTCCTGTACCCAGGAAACCATTTACTACTCTGGGTGGTAGCCATATAAGTAGGGTTTTTGTCCAGGTTAAGTGTCCCCCAGATTCCCCTATCTAAAATCACGTAATCATGGCAAACGTTTTGGAGAGCCTCGGAGGGCCCAATACCTGCCCATGGCCCCAACCAGATAAGCAAATTTGCATGGCCATGTGGAATTTGACAGGTGTGAATGAGGAGAGCAAGAGGGGTAGAAGTGGTGAATGTGTTCAGGAGTGCAAGATATGCCGTGATGGCATTGTGTGAAACAAAAATGAAAGGGTGTAAAATGAAGGAGTGGAAGGATGTGGAATGTGTAAGATCGGGCATGAATGGGCGAGGGAGATGCAAGGAAGGAGTTGCTTTGTTCTTGAATGAGGTGTGGCAGATTGGATTGAGAGATAAAAATGTGTTAGCTCGAGATGCATGTATGTCAAGTTCAAGTTTGAGAAGGTGAAAGTGACAGTGATTTTAGCATATGCACTGTGTGATGACAGGAGTGAGAGAGAGAAAGACAGGTTTTGAGATGAGCTGCATGAAGCAGTAGGAGAAATGCCCAGGAGCTGTATAGTGATTGTAATGAGTGATATGAATGGAAGAGTAGGGAGCGGTCTTGAGGATGACATAATAGGATGTAATGGAGTACCATGAGAAAATGATAATGGGAAGCGACTGAAGGATACTTGTCAGGATAAGAGATTGTGCATTTGTAACTCATATTTCAAAGACAAGGATACACATAAATATACATGGTACACTATAGAGGGAACGGGGATTGTGTTGGATGGTACCTGATTGATTACATGCTCGTAGAGAGGTTGATGTTGGGAATGGTTCCTGATATGAGGACCGTGAAAGGACGATGTGGAGGTCTGTCAAATCATATGATTGTGATATTCAAGATCAAGCTGAGAGGACTGAATTGGACCAGGAGAGAGAGGAGCAGTCAGGGAGAAAGCCTGAAAGTCAAGAAGCTGAGGATCAAAGAAATGGCAGATGAACATAGGACCAAAGTAGGGGAGGAGTTGGAATAAGTGAATTGGAATGAAATGGATCTGTGCAGCTTGTGGAATGCATATAGGGATTGCTTAGTTAAGTGGTATGTGGTGTGGCAAGAGTAAAAAAAGGAAGAAAGGTATGGCATGGTGGGATGAAGTGGTTAAGAGAGCAGTGGAGGAAAAGAGGAAGAGGTGGCTACAGTGGTTACAGGACAGGGGTTCAGTTGAAATAAGATCTGAATATTGTATATAAGAGTATGTATGAAGATGCTAAGGCTGCAGTGCATGTGGATAGTGAACCGAGTGAATTTTTCTATCTGAATGTTGGATTTAAACGGATGTGTCATGTCCCCATGGTTGTTCATTCTGTATATTGATGGGGTTATAAAAGAGGGACAAGGTAGGGCAATGGATGTTGGGGCAGCCCTAATGAGAGAGGACAGCATTTGGAAACTTCCTGTACTGTTGTTTGCAGATAATACTGTATTGTTAAGTGAAGAAGAGGGGGAAGTGCAAGGCTTAGTGAATAAGTTTGGGAGAGTATGTAAGAATTGGAATCCAAAGGTGAATGTATGGAAGAGTAAAGTTATTGGCTTTGAGAGATGAAGCCACTAAATGTACAGTGAGGTTGGATGATGAAGAAATGGAGAATGTGAGTGCATTTAAGTACTTGTGTAGTGTGATGAGTAAGGATGGAAGTTTAGAGGATGTAGTACTTAAAAGGGTACAACAAGGAAGAAGGGTTGCAGGTTCTTTGAAAGCAGTGATAAGAAATAGGGAAGTGAGCATGGAAGTAAAAAAGTTGCTGCATAATAGTACTGTGATACCAACTCTGACATGGAAGTGAACCTTGGACCTGGTTGGAAGGACACAAGTCAAGAGTGAGAGCAGTGGAAATAAGTTACCTGAGAGGAGTATGCGGAGTTACATGGGAGACAGACTGAGAAATGAAGAAGTGAAGGAGCATTTTGGTGTGGATATGGATGTGATAGAAGGCATTAGGAGTAGTATACTTCGGAGGTTTGACCATGTTGAGAGGATGGATAGTTAGGGACTAACAAGCAGAGTGTATATGAGTGAGTTGGAGGGGGGAAGAGGGAGGGGAAGGCCAAGGATGAGTTGGAGGGATGGAGTGGAGAGGTATTAAAAAGAGGGGTGTGTGAGCTGGGGGGGAGGGCAGTGAAATTTTGGGGGACAGGGCGACATGGAAGCAATTTGTTTGTGGCCACCCCTTGTGGGATTGAGGCATTTGACAATAGACAGATAGATTGAAGCGTGGTTATTATAGGTAGCAACTAATTTTGTGCCTCCGACTGTACAATGAGATGAGACTAAGCTTTTTTGGTAGTTAATGGTGTGTTATGTTCAGGTATGATCTTTTATCTTTAATAAATAAGCTGTTTTGGTAGAAAAGTTTTACTGTATGGTGTGTAGTCTCTTTGATGTTAATATGATGTGTGCTGTGATTGGGTTTGAAGGATTTGGCACTTACTATTAGAGACATTTTTCCCATGCACAGATGGGTCAGGCATTAGCACTGTGTCAATTACACTATAGTGGTCCAAACTTAAACTGGCGGCTGGGGTGGTTTTCTGTTCTTCCATATATTATAATACATACGTTAAAATTGTATTCATATGTGTTTACCGGATTTGCGATGCCTTTTACATATATAACAGCCGTTTCACATCGCCGGTTTGGGAAACTTAGCACCACTGCACACAGATTGCTGCCCCACCCCATCCGCCAGTTTAAGTGTGTACCACTATACAGTATTAGCTAATTGTGGTATACAGGTACTGTAATTTTCATATCACAGAAACCCAGTTTTTATAGTTATTTATTTAAACACCGATGTTTCACCTTTTTGACCATTCATCCTGAGGATGTTATGAGTGGCATAGATTTGACTGGTATTCGTCAGAATAGAGCTAAAAATGTTCATGCTGAAGGAATTGATCAAAGAAAAATCCTTTTATGATTGTTATGATATAGTACAGTATTGCATGTTTGATTACAGGTACAGAGGCTCGGGTTGCAGACATGCCCAACCAAGATGAGATTTTAGCTGAATTGGTAAGTAGCTGCTGTACAGGTATTACTAGCATAAGTTTTAGCATGGAAGCTTCTTCTCTTGAAATTATTATTTTCAGTGATACTTTAACACTATCTGTAGATATCTGTAGTGGTAGGTGGGGGTGCTCACGATCCACTTATTTGATGTAATGCTGCTCTTGAGTGACTCCTCTTTCCTCTTTTCCTTCCTTCTTTCCCTTCATCCTCTTCTGTCTTTCTTTCCTTCATTCTTTCCTCTTCCTTCTGCTTATGGGTGACTCTACACTGAGTGACAAGCCAAATGGTTTCCTGTACACCAGTAAACTATTTGCTACGCTGGGTGGGAACTACCTTATACTGTGTAACCTAATTATGGCGCCTGGTGTTGTAGTGGGTAATTAAGGTGCTCCAGTCAGATTCAGCCTGTATAGATGTATATCCAAGGGGTGGTTGGGGTTTATTGCTCACGTAATGCCTCTCAGGGATGAGTGAGACTGGTCCCTCTCATCTTAAATGTCAGGACCAACTTGCCTAGCCCCAGGCTCCTATGCTCCACATCGGGGAATGCAGGATTAGATGATGGTGATGATGACAAGTATGGTATACAGTATTGTGATTGCAAAACTAGTAAAGAGGCTGCAGTTAGGGTTAATGATAATGTTATAAAGTTAGAAAAGAAATGAAGAAGTCTTGATAAAAGATTGAAGAGTTATCTGAAAGGTGGAGGGAATACTTTGTTGTTTTATGTTCACAGATTGATTGAAGAAGCTTAAATTACTTGTAAGGGTAGGAAAAAAATGAAGATGTAAATGAGACAGGAAGAAACAGGTAAGGAGGAAGTCAGTTACAGTGCACATACTAAATTTGGGAAAAGCCATTTTAATAAGTCTTCATTACAAAGTGCTCAGATGCTGAGTGATTTAATGGTGAACTTTACAGTCTGTATAAATTATATCAAGTGATGTGGGAGACAGATTGAGGTAGATTTTGGAAATTTACGGCAGTATGAAGTGAATGGTTGCAAATAAAAATGTATGAATTATAGAGAAAACAGTCCATTGAGCTTAACAGGAAAAGTGTTTGAAGAGTAGTATTGTAGTAGTACAGTAGTTTGGAGAGTAAGTGGAAAGAGTACTCTACATCAAATGGCTCAGAAGAGCAAATGAGAAGTATGAGGAGAGTTTTAAAAGAGAACAATCTGTGTACAGTCACCCCAAAAAGTATCGCACAGGTAGGGTATAATGATATCTGAAATGACCATTATAGCTCGTGAATTCTCGGTAAGATTCATTTGTAGCCACTTTGCTATACTTATAATAATATGGACTAGAAGATGTCATAAATAAGACGTATATTGCATCCTTGAGAGAGCAAGTTTATCAGCATGGGGAAAAAATTGTTGCTAAGTTTCCAGTAGCCATCGTTCGGTGTTTCAAATTGATTCGCGTCAAGTATGTGCCGATACTTTTTGGTGTGAGTGTTCATAAAATATTTCATGTACTTTTAAAGTACCATCAGTAGTTGAAAAGCATTGCTGAAAAATGGGATATAGTATACAATATTACCTTCATGGTTATCACACAACTGGCTGGGATGGTTTGGGACAGGTGTTAAGGTTGTTGCAAGAGGGTCTTTGAAGGTGAGGGTAATTGGCAATGCTGCAACATAAAAACTCCAGGTGCAATCAGTATACGAGTTTAAGCACTTCTTTCAGATGATGTTTTCTTCATTTTATTCTTACTACTTTCTGATGATTTTACTTTGCATAGGAAGGACTTTTCAAATTGGAGGTGTTAGATACTGTACTGCCTACATATATCCATTCATTGTGACAGATTTTTCCTAGGTTGTATAAAATTATCTGGAGGTTGCAAGAAAAAAAATAATTAAAATCTACCTGATGTAGGGCTGCTTTGGGTGTCTGCCCTTTGCTCTTTTCCACCCCTCCTCTTCCATCTTTCTTCCCTTCATTCTTTCCTCTTTCTTCTGCCTATGGGTGTCTTTACACTCCCTCTTCTGTCTTCCTTTCCTTCATTCTTTCCTCTTCCTTCTGGCTAGAGGTGGCTCTACACTGAGTGACAAGCCAAATGGTTTCCTGTACACCAGGAAACAGTTTACTGTGCTGGGTGGTAACCATATAACCAAATTATGGCACATGGTAGTTTAGTGGGTAACTAAGGTGCTGCATTCAGATTGAGCCTGTGTAGGTTTATATCCAAGGGGTGGTTGGGGTTTATTGTTCATGCATTGCCACTCAGGGATGAATGAGGTTGGTCACTCTCATCTTAAATGTCAGGACCAATTTGCCCAGCCCCGGGGTCCTACGCTCCTCATGGGCGACATAGGAATGGATAATGGAATGATGGATGGATGGTTAAAAAGATATCTTGTCGCCATATTAAAGGAGTGGGGAGTTGTATTAATTGATGAGTTGGAAATGGTACAAAAATAATTGAGAGAGCAAACAAGATTTGTGAAAAAAATATCACATTAGGTTAGATACACTTTTGCTATAGCCATCCTTTATGAAGAATTTCCTTGGAGGGAACCGTGTAACAGCAAGATAGTTTGTCATTCATAATCAGGATGTTTTTTCCCCACATTAGAGTGCATTGAGGTAGGGTCCAGAAGGCACCAAAGATGGAACTGTCAATTGTATGGCCAGTGAAAATATAGTAGCTTCTCATAAGAAATTATAATGGTTTCCCCTGTTTTCCTTCATTACCTTCCCCCATGTATGACCGTTTTCTGATGCACAAGAGATCAAGGGCAGAACTTCATGTGTGTACTGATGTAGTGTACAGTACTAGCTCTCTGTTGCCCTCATACAATTTTTTGGATGTCTGGTGGTCTAGTGAGTTGTCATTCCAACTGGATGTGGTCTGTACTGATCTACTGGTTCTTATGAGTGGCGGTTCGAGTTTACTATTCATGCGATATCACACAGGAGGACAGCTGGTCACTTGCCTTCATTTTCTGGATTGAGTGGCCTACCCTTGGGCCTGTACAGTTCTGATGAGGCAAAACTAGAGTGGATGGTGATGAGAAGAATATGTTTATTTTGTATTTTCACACTGCATGTAGTGGAGTCTCTTAAATCTTGCGCTTCTAAACAGTGGCTTCATAATACGTGGCAACATTTTGCAACGTCAGTAACTCGCAGAAGTTACATGAAATTGCAAATGCAGCCCCCAAATTGACGCTTTTCTGATGCCTCATGATACGTGCTACCGTTACCTCAAGCCTGTGCGTTTAACTGGGCGTGAACCATTCGTGGTCAAACATGGCAATTACTAAACGAATCATATTCAAGCATAGCACTTACTATAAGCCAATCACAGTGCTTCCCTCCCATGACAAGCATGAAGGATGCTCGCTGTTGACACCCCAGTGCCTGGCAGTGCATTGTCCCCTCTCTCTCTTGTTTGCATATGGTTCCGGTGTGGTTTGTTTTGAGAGGATTTTTTTTGTTTTCCCCCATGTTTCCTTCACCTGCCCATTGTTATCATTGCTGATCGTAACCTTCTTAAGCCTACAACTTCTTCGAGAAAGGGGAAGAAGAAGAAGCCAGTGTTAACTTACACCCAAAAGTTAGATGTAATAAAGAGGATTGATGGCCCACTGTTCTGGGCTTAAGGTTATATTTTTTTACCAGACAGGCACGGTGATTCCACCTATGGTACAGTATAACAAAGTCTCGATCTCAAGTAATTTTGATACATATGCAACACAGATATGTAGTTAAATGTTGAATTGTGACTGCAAGAAGTGAGTGAAAGAAAACAAAATATACCTTTTTTTTATTATTATTACAGTATGACCTCGATATAATGGACTTCAGTACACCGGAATTCGCTTTTATCGGACTCGAGGAGCTACCGGACTAAACTCCTATATATCGGATAAAGCCAGAAGCAGTCCGGACTGCCTGACCACTTCAGCTATGTTCACCACAATAAGACAAGTAAAAGACATGCTTTTCTGTGCACAGTACAGTATTATTATACCATTTGATCCACTCACTTGATGTAGTGCTGCCTACTTCTTCCTTAGCCTTTATCATTCTTTTTCTGTGCCTGCCCTCCTTTCTTCCTATTTCTCCTATATTTCCTGTCACTTCTTACTGCTTTTCTTTCCTTTACAGGTGGCATTACATTGAGTGACAAGCCAAATGGTTTCCTGTAAGCCAAGAAACCATTTACAACGCTGGGTGGTAACCATATAACCAAACCATACGTGCTCCCTACGTGTCAACAAGTGGGTTGGTGGAGGGTTAGTGCCCCTCCCCGTAAAAAAAAAATAATAACTCAAAGTCAAATGGCCACCCCTTACGGGATTATGGTGTTTGGCAATAGATAGATAGACAGATAGATTAACGTAGTGAAGGTATAACACAGTACAATACTGCAATGGTGATGAAAACCACTGATGCGATCCGGACTAATGTCTGATGTATCGGAAAAAGTCCGGATTAGCAGGGGTAAGTCCGGATGTCGCTTTTATCGGAATTTCGCATTTTTTGGAATGGCTTGGGCCCCAATTAGTCCGTTGTAGTGAGGTCTTACTGTATTTTTTTTTTTTTTGTCTGACTCTGGGCATAGGCTTGGCAACTTGCTCTCAAGGCCCAATACCCCTCCTGCATACCATACACCTCTACATGTCACCAGTTTGGCGCTAACACCCACCGTCCATTTTGAATACATGCTAGTGCTCTCTCATACAGGACTGGTGTATTGGTATTAGCAGGGTTACTTTTACGACATGTTGGCGGGTCTTCTGGTAGATTGGTAAAGTCTCCTTTTTATGAAATTCAAATCCTTAAACTGTTCCCTGCCCCAGCAGGGATTTAAACCTGGGTCCGGTAGGACTGCAGGCCACCTCTCTACCGATCGAGCCACCGATTTAAGGAAGTGGGCAGGTTGCCCGTGGCAGTGTTTACGGACAATCTCTCCAACTGGCCGTGTTGTTTACCAACCACCACTCTGACTGCACACATCATCCTATCGTGCATTCTAAATCTTTATTTATTGCTTTCAGAGGTAAGTTTACAAAAATGCCCAGAGCTGTGGTAATCCAGGAATAATAACAATTAACCTTTGAAAGACTTATTTCAATAGATCTTACGCAAAGGCCGCGCCCGTTTGGTAAAGAATTAATCTCAGCAAATTGACGACTCTTACGACAACACAGAGGCAGCTGAGGACGTTGATGACATCGCTTCTGTTGTCTCCACACTGGACTTTCAGGGATTCCTGAGGAAGGTTGATGAGGAGGAAGTGGCACAGAGGCAGCAGCATGAGGCAGCAGCACACTCGCCTCATGTTGAGAGGTCATAGTCCGCCTCAAGCCTCGGAATCCCTCCCCCCTCCCCTCCTCTCCATTCAAACAGTATCGTCAGTCAGAGTCAGGTAAGAATCATACAATATTGTTCATTCCCATTAAGTGTGCTGTACTAATTTCTTTTCCAGGTTATCATTGTTCATTGGTGACCAGTTTGATGTAGGTTGGGGGGTATGGGGGACAACTTTTCTGAGATGACAGACCCATCAGTAAGTTTCCCTCAAAGATTATATATTTCAAACTCGCAGAATTCTCATATTGCGGCGTGTGCTCAGTATCATAAAGCTGCGATTTAGGAGATTCCACTGTAGTAGTTTACGTACCAGTATGTTGGTTCAGGGTTCAAGGGTGAATAAAATTGTCTGGTAGTAGTGTAAAAAAAAAAAAAAGCCAAACTCTGAGGTTTAAAATTAGAATTATTGTGGGAGATAGCTAACCCATTCAGTCTGATGACATACTGTATACAGTGTGATTCTGAAATTGCTGGTAGACTTTGAGGATCACTTCAGTGGTGAAAAACAGGCATCTGTTATTCTGTAAGATTTTACCTAGAAAGGCCTTGTTTGGAGATGAACGACCAGTAAGAAGTCTAGCGAAACAGAGTTGCCAGACTCATCCTAAATGCTGACCATAATGACATACTAGTTACATCGTCACATCCAACACAGTAGTACCACCAAGATTGCCTATTTATATGTTTTGAATCTTGTGAGATGTAATGCTGCCTACTTCTTTCTTCACATTTATCATATTTTTTCTGTCATCCCTTCTCTCTTCCTATTTCTCCCATTTTTCTTGTCACTTTTTGATTACTATTCTTTCCATTTCAAGTGGCTTTGCATTGAGTGACAAACCTAATGGTTTTTCTGTAAGCCAGAAAACCATTTACAGTGCTGGATGGTAACCATATAACCAACCCACGTGTGTTCCCTACGTGTCAGCAAGTGGGTTGGTGGCGGGTTAGTGCCCCTCCCCTTAAAACAACTAACTCATAGACAAATGGTCACTCCTTACAGGATCAGGGCATCTGGCTGTAGATAGATAGAATGTTGTGAGCCATGTAATAAAGATGGGGTGCTGACCTTATGTGATTAACAAGAAAGTATCAAATCCCCAAGCAACTGTTGCTAGACATTATTGAGTATTGTTTGCTTGCACAGTGTGCGAGTGGTTGGGCAGTCCATGACCTCGCACACTGTGATTTCGCGTACTGTGAATATGGGGAAAATAACATATGGGAAAGACCCCTCAGATTTTGATATTTTTTTAACCTCAGTCAGAGATAAAATACAGTAATCTCTCTAATATCCAATGTAATACAGCCAAGAGCATGTCTGGAAACTGGTCTGTCTGGTTACTGGACCCCTGCCTCCTGGACTGGTACCTATGGACCCTAACCCACCCTAACTCAGAAAACCACCTACATAGCTCTCTATCAAACATGCATAGCACTTAATTAAGAACCTGTTCACACAAATAAGGGACAGAAAGCATGAAATAAACGAAAAGGAAGCAGAGAATGAGGAATTAGAGGTGAGTATGGAAAATACTTAGCAGTTGACAGGGTACTATTACTCCCTACTAGACATGAACAGCACCTTTTTAAGACCCCATTCACACAAATAAGGGACACAAAGCATGAAATAAATGAAATGGAACCAGAAAATGAGGAATTAGACGTGAGTATGGAAAATATTTAGCAGTTGACAGTGTATGGAGGAGGCAGTGGCCGAGTGGGTAGAGACGCGGCCTGCAGCCCTAATGGACTGAGGTTCAAATCCCGACTGGGGCAGGGAACAGTTTAAGGATTCGAATTTCATATAAGCAGAGTTTCCTGATCTACCAGAGACCCGCCGACATGTCATAAAAATACCCCCGCTAATACCAGTACACCAGTCCGGTATGAGACAGCCCTAGCATGTATTCAAAATGGACATTAGCACTGAAGTGGTAACATGTGAAGGTGTGTAGGAGGACTACTGGGCCTTGGGATAGGCAGCTGCCTCCAAGAAATAGGCCTTTAAGCCTTTGCCCAGAGTTGGACATGTTTAAAAACACACACACACACACACACACACACACACACACACACACACACACACACACACACTCACTGTTACGAAAGATTACCCCACCTCTAAGGCTTTGACAGTGGTGAAAATGCTCTTGAAGCACATACAGTAATCCAGTGTTGTCCTGCACTTTAATCCTTAGCACTGTGAATTATAACTGTTTAAACAAAAACGAGCACGAGCGCCAGCTGTCCCGACGATCGTTTACTCACGATGGTAGTTGAGAGGGAACTGGGGAGGGGAAGGGGAGCCAGAGGAGAGGGAGAAGTGCATGTAAACACTGCTGTTCTGCGCCACGCGCCAAGTTCATTTATGGGTAAAAAAAAAAAATGATTTTTTTTTGGGGGGGGGGGTTCTGAAGACCTGAGCCCAAAATGTCCAGACACTGGGGTGTTCGGTTATTGGGTGTTCGGATATTAGGGAGTTTACTGTAAAGGGAAGATGTTTAAGACATATACGACAGATACCACTAAATTAACAAAAATATGGTCTGTCACCTTAAAAACAGTAGATGACAGGCCTGATGGACTTAAATAGCAGAGGTTCCAAGGAGTGGCAACACACTTAGAATGCTCCTGCTACCCTGGCTGCACCACACGTGTTTAACGGTTTCCAGTGTTGTATTATTCCAGGCTTGTCGAGGCAGTAGCCTTGCTACTGGTATCATGTAACCCAGTACAACCAGCCACATGGTCGGGTTACCGGCGACTAAACTGGCTCCCTTCACTGGTGTACAGTGAGGAAGATGCCTTGGACACCCAGGTGGATGAAAAACAAAACCACTCAAAGGGCAGATGAACTCCTTTCAAGTCAGTGGCCATCCAATTTCCTGCTGCCATGCAGGGCATGCCTTTTTAGGCAAAGGCTAGGAGTAGGAAAACTCTGATTTCAAACCACCTGTTGCCTTACAGGTTAGGCCTCTTCTAGCAAGGCTAGGAGAAGGAAACTCTAAATTCAAACCACCTGCTGCCTTGCAGATTATACCTAAACAGGTAAAGGCTAGGCCCACCGCTTAAAACTGTGGTTTTGCCAGTTGGGAAGGCCATCAGTGGCAGCAGAACCAAATAGTCCAATTAACTGTGATGGCTATTCCACTCATAGAAATGGCCTCCAGTCCCCAGCAGCATTTGAGTTGGCAGGGGGTGCTAAGAATCTCCAGGTATACTGATCATGCTAGAAGAGGAGATGTGTTGTGGGTGTGCACAGTAAATGTTGGAATGATGGTGGGAAGAAGTGGAGAGGTGGTGGAAATGTTGGGAAGGAGAGCAGTTACAGGAAGTGCCGTATAAAGGAACGGGATGCAGAATTTTTGGTGGGAGTAAGGAGAGGTACAAGTTCTGGTGGTCAGGGGAGAAGGAAGGAACCGGAGGTGTGGGAATGTTGGTGAGGGAGGAGTTAGTCGAGGATGTGTTAGAAGTGGAGAGAATGTCTCCAAGACTGATGAAGGTTAAGATTGGTAGACCAGATGATGAAAAAGAGGAATTCTGGAGAAAACTTGATGATGCAGCATGAGTACCAGACTCTGTGGTAATGATCATTGCTGGAGACTTGAATGGACACATTGGTACTGATTGGAGAGGGTATGAGGAAGTTATGGGAGTCTTTGGCTTTGAAGAGAGAAATAGAGAGGGAGAGAGGATACTGGCATTCTGCCAGGGTAAGGATTTGAAAATTATTAACACAACGTTCAAAAAGCAAAGAGAGAAGTTGATAACTTACAAAAGTGGAGGAGTAGAAACTCAAACTGATTTTATGCTGATGAGAAAGGAGCAAGATATTAAAGTAAAAGATTGTAAAGTTATACCAGGTGAAGCATGTCTACCACAACAGACACTTAGTTATGGATTTGAGAGTGGAAAATATGAAAGGAAGAAAGAAGAGGAAGAGTGTTAAAAGAGTAAAGGAGTGGAAATTGAAGGATGAGGAGATAAGACTACAATTTGAAGAGAATTTTAAGAGAAATGAGAGACAGAGAGGTGATTGGAAACACTTCAGGGATAATCTAATAGAGGCTGCAAGGGAAGTCTGTGGAGAAACAACAGGTCACAGGAGAAAAGAGAGACGTGGTGGTGGTGCGAGGAGGTAAATCAGGCGATAAGTGGGAAGAAAAGATCATTTAAAGTATGTCAGAGAACTAGAGGGGAAGAAGACAGAAGAGAATACAATGAAAAGAAAAGACTGGCAAAGAGAGAAGTGGCCAGAGCCAAAAGGGTGGCCTGGGAAAGTTGGAGTAGAGATCTGGAGTGTGCACAGGGACAGACAAAAATGTTTAAAATTGCAAGACAGATGAGGAAGGAGGGGAAAGGCATGGTGGGAGCTAAATTTATAAAGGATGAAAATGGGGAAATAAAAACTGACGAGGCAGGATTACTGGAAAGGTGGAAGAGGTACTCTGAGGAGCTGTTAAATGAAAATAATTGTGAGATAGAAGAAATGGGAAAAGTTGAAGGGCCAGTTGCAGTGATAACAGAAGTCGAAGTGGAGTTAGTCTCAAAGGAAATGAAGACCAGGAAAGCTCCGGTCCAACAGGTATAACAGCTGATCTGATAAAAAAGGCTGGAAGCACTGGTGTAAAAGAATTGATAAGGATTTTTAATAACATCATAGTAGGAGGACAGCCACCTGAGGACTGGAGAGATAGCTGGGTAACGCCAATTTATGTAGGCAAAGGAGATGCCGTTCTGTTTGGAAAATACCGAGGGGTCGTACTGTTGGAGTATGGAATAAATATATTCGAAAAGGTGCTGGAAGGAAGGCTGAAGCAGATAGTGAAGATAGATAACCGACAGTTTGGATTTTGGGCAGGTAAATCCAAAATAGATGCAATATTTATCATGAGACAGTTGCAGGAAAAGTTTCGACAGAGGAGGAAATGCTTGTACCTTGAGTTTGTGGACCTGGAAATAGCTTTTGATAGAGTACCAAGGAGAATTATAAAGTGGGCCTTGAGAAGACAATGTGCCTGAGAGACTCATTGCAGCTGTCATGTCTCTCTATATTGATACAAGATCAAAAGTCAAGACAATAGCAAGAACATCAGGAAATTTTGGAATAGGAGTTGGGGTACATCAAGGTTCACCACTCAGTCCATTGCTGTTTAACGTAGTAATGGAGGAGGCAACATGGGAATGTAGGGGTGAAGGTCCATGGGAATTGCTGTACGCTGATGACCTAGTGCTGACAGAGACTAAGGAAGAAGTGGTGAAAATGTTTAATAGATGGAAAAATGCAATGGAGAAGAGGGAAATGAAAATAAATATGGATAATTCAAAGGTAATGGTGACAGGCAAGAAACCAATAGAAAGAATTCAGTCAGGAAAATGACCATGTAGATGCTGTGACAGAGGAGTAGGAGCAACAGTCATTATAGTTTGGGTTGCAGGTATGCCAGGTGAGTAAGGTGGGGCTGTGGAGGTGAAGGGGGAGGCAGCTGGGGAGTAAGGTGGGGCCATGGTGGTGGAGGGGACGGCAATGGGTGAGTCAGGGGAGGTGGTGAGGGGAGGATCCTCCATCTCCTCCTCACTGCTGCTCACATTTTTGGCAATTTTGTTCATCTCTTGTTTGTCTGTTTCATTCCTCATCTTGTTATGAACGTATTTGCAGTATAACAACTTGGCATTCATGAAATAACCATTATTTGAGTGAATCCAAACGTTATTATAGAAACTGGGTATCTGTTCTAACTTACCATTATTGCCGAAAACATTATTGGTGAGATCCTACTGTAGACTCCTCTTGAGCACCTGCCCCACGAGGTTCTAATTCACGATGGGTGCATCGTGTGGGGAGGAGGGTCGCGTAGTCAGGGAAAACAGTGGTTTTGGGCCACTCCTTGCTTCTACTTCGCGTATCCTAGGCTAAACTCGCGCATTCAAAGTTTTATGGTTATGTTTTTTGGTCACTCATGTACTATGCGATTAGCGCACTGTGATCACGCGTACTGTGCGAATGAACTGTATTTTGCAACGTTGTTGATGTGGCATAATATTGATGCCTAAGTCTGGGCCAGGTGTCGACTGCAGGCTGCCAGTAGATTGGGAACTGAGGATAACATCACCGATAGTTGTCATTTAGTTACGAGGTTATGCACAAATAGGCATACATTTGGTTACATACATTCAGTACTATGAGCCAAGAACATACAGTTAGTTAGACATTTGACCCTAATTACTAAACAGAACGTGGACATAATCTGAAGTTTGGGAAGGACAAGCGGGGTAGATGGAGGGTGAGATAAGGCTCCATTGTTTGGGATGGTGCATAGTTTGTGTTGGCCCAGTCTAGGACAGTGCTCACTGTTGTAAGTTCAGTTTCTGTATCTTAGCAGTCTTACATTTATTCACATTTTCATAGAGAATACAGTGGGTGCATAGTTTTATGGGGAATAAGTCTTGAGGGTTTGTTAGAGTTCAGAATCACGTGTGTATATACATGCGGTCCTCATTTCACAAATGGTTAACTTATGAGTTTTTAACTTTACAATGGTAGAAACCATACTTCAGAATTTGATTTTTGACCTTTTCCCAGGTTAGCGATGTGTGGTACGATACTCTCTCATGATACTGGGCAGTGTCAGTGAGCCGATTGCCAGTGTGCCCATGCGGTTGCTACTGTAAATAATTGATGCTCTGATGCAGTGCAGTGTTCTTTGTTGCCAGCATTTTTTCAGATACCCCCCTGTACAGTATCTACATTGTGTTTTGTGCATCCATCATGTCTATGAAATGTCCATCTGTCTCTCCTGCTACTGATGAGAGGAAGAAGAGGAAGGCATTTACTTTTGAGATGAAATTCAAAATAATTGCCCAGCATAAAGGTGGCAAGGCTTTGTGGGTCCTGGTCGTTTCGGCCATAAGTCATTTAGACCTTAATGCCCAAACTGGCAAATGGCTGAATCGCCTAATGGCCTAAACAACATAACTTGACCTAACCTAACCTAATCTGTTTGTACATTATGACGTAAGTGACAAATGGTTGTACATTATGACGTAAGTGACAAATGGTTGTACATTATGACGTAAATGACAAATGGTTGAAACAACCAGGACCGAGCCCGTTATGGCCATCACACGTGAACTTGGACTTTCACAATCAACGATCTCAGAACAGTATTCAATAAAGTACATGAGATATTCAGCACTTGATTATAAGTTTGTTTTAATAATTTTGCTTAACTGTAGGCAAATGTAAGTGTTCGAAGCACATTTAAAGTAGGCTTGGATAGGCTATGATGTTCGGTTAAGTGTATCGAATGCATTGTTGACCTAGGAAAAATTCCACTTACAATCAGTTTCTCGGAACGTAACCTGATCGTAAGTAGGGGATCAACTGTACATAAAGTAAATATATACTGTATATACATACAGTATAGCCCAGTTATGCAGTAGGGTTGTGTAAAGTGAAGAACTATTGCATAATGAATTATCGTATAACATGGTCGATATAACGTGTGTTCAGTGGGGTTAGGAAGGGTGGCTTCGACCGCAAAGTGTAAAATGGCCTAAAAAATCTCCTCCACCCAGCTGAAGTTTGGCCTGTGCTGGTATGAGTTGTCACCAAGAATCCTCCACCCCTTCCACAGTATGGGGGACAGTAGAAGACTCTGGACAACCACCCCGCACGAAAAGATACGATATCACACACTTAAGCACTTGTACTGTTATTTGCGAATTGGATAGAAAGGAATGAGAAACATTAATAATTTCGGACATGGAGCCCTTGCCATAGGTAAGGGGATGTACCCCAGAATATGACAGCTGTATCTGTACAACTGGAAATGAAAATCAAGAGAAAACTGAGAAGTCAACATGACAGGTAGGAGTGGGAATTTTAACCCCTTTAAGCTTGGTGATGCCTTATTTAGCTTATTCTTGTAGCTACAAGCTAATTTTATTCAGCCTGAGATAGGCCTGAATGATGAAAATAGGGTTGTTGAGTCGGAGCCAGAGTTGGAGTCGTGAAGTCTTCTGTTTTTGGTTGGAGTCAGAGTCAGTAAAATTCTCACAACTCCGACTCCAAGCATTTTGGTTCTTAAATAATATCAGTTGTATATTTTCAGTACTTTATTCGGTTTATTGTACAACCGTGTACAGTATAACCGTTTACCTGTTATTATGCAGGTACTATAAATAGAGAATGTAAAATAAATGTTTATGAATTGCATCTATCAGAATTCATAAATATCATTCATTTACCTGCATCATGTCCATGTGTCATATTATTAGTACAGTACTGTATATACTTAAGTCAGAGTTGGAGTCGAAGTCGTACTTGTAAAATTTCTGGAGTCGGAGTCAGAGTCGGAGTCATGAAATATTATCAGCGATTCCACAACCCTGGGTGAAAGTATGGATGTATGGCCCATTTTTATTGGACACTCTGTCGACAGAACTCCTGTTTTTTTTGGTACTGAGCTGCTCCTGTGTCTGGATCTTTCCTGCCCCATGCTAGTGGTGGTGGAAAAGAGGGCTAGGGTGATGATGATAGAAAGGCCACTAGTATGGTAGGGGTTTATGGGTGAGGTATCTGCATTTCAAAAAGTCTGTCTTATGATAATGAAAATCATCAGAAGATAATAAGAATAAAATGAAAAAGACCTACCTCCCTGATTTAAACGAGTAAGCAGGCAGTTTTTCTAAAACTTAATGTGGATTCAATAGCAAAAAGTATATCCAAAGAGGTAGCTTCTAATTATATCCCTTTTTAACAGGGCCTCCCAGGTGGCATAACAGTGACAGGAGGGGGAGGAGGGGGCATGTCTTCAGGAATCAATGCCAGTGAGCTTGGGAATGATGTAAGTACCCTGGTTTGGAATAATTTATTTCAGTTGTAATATTTTTTCTCTGATACTGAATTTCGTCATCGTATTTTAATTATTTCATTGTTGATACAGGTTTTCAGTGTCGAGTCGTCTTCATATAATACATGTACAGTATATGTATTGTATGTGTACTCAGCTGTTTGTTGTTTTAGGCTTTTGATGTGGCCATTTAGTATATTGGCATTTGATTGTTATTAATGTATAGTTATTGTCAGTAGTGGTAGGTGGTGGCGACCATCATCCACTCACTTGATGTAGTGCTGCCTACTTCTTCCTTAGCCTCTATCATTCTTTTTCTGTGCCTGCCCTCCTCTCTTCCTATTTCTCCCATCTTTCCTGTCACTTCTTACTGCTTTTCCTTCCTTTACAGGTGGCTTTACATTGAGTGACAAGCCAAATGGTTTCCTGTAAGCCAAGAAACCATTTACAACGGTGGGTGGTAACCATATAACCAAACCATACGTACTCACTACGTGTCGGCAAGTGGATTGGTGGAGGGTTAGTGCCCCTTCCCGTAAAAAAAATAACTCAAAGTCAAATGGCCACCCCTTGCGGGATTGTGGTGTCTGGCAATTGATAGATAGATAGATATTGTCAGTCAGATTAGGCCATGCTTCCTCTTAATGAACCTCCATATTGGGATTGGTCATTGTATTACTGAGGTTTACCACTAGTGTTAACAAAATATAAAACACACTATAACACTCTACGGACCATACAGAACAAGGCCCTAAAAAAAATCACAGGCTGCACAGCACTACACCCACAGACCACCTACACCAAGAAACCAAAGTCCTTAAAGTCAAGGATCATCTAGACCTGAGAGGCACCCAAATTCTCACCGCAACCTCCACAAACCCACACCATCCACTACACTATATGGCAGTACATCCACAACATCAAAACAACATCCAGCACACGATATCATACACAAATACAGTACTGTCATCTCTCCCTCCTCGCATGCCTCAGACCAGCTTCCAAAAGCATATCCATACTTAGGTCACTCACTGCTCCATTCAGTCACTTAAAGACAGCACACAGCTGCATGCACGGCCTCCTGATATCCATCCTTCTGAACACGAGGACAAGGTACACCTGGCCAGGCTGAGATGTGGGTATCATCCAGCCCTGTTGAGTTATCAAAAGAGGTTGGATGCGTCCGTCACTGACCCCCGTCCAGGATGCAGCACAGCATCCCATACTGTTAAGCACATTATGGAAGACTGCATTGCACACAGTCACCTGCACCAACAACACAACATACACTCCTTGAGAGCTCTGTGGGAAAGCCCAGTCTCAGCCATGGCCTTCCTTAAGACTCAGGGCTGTTCGGCCAGACTGCCTAGGGAACAACTACTACCACTTCAGAATATTAAACATCATCATAGTGAATACTGTAGGTTAATATAGTAAATGTCCTGTAGTCCCGATGGCAGGGTACTAAGGGTCTTTCGGACTATTGTTTTTTTTTGGACTATCGGGAGGGACCTTTGAAAACATTAGAAATACATAGATGATCATTAAATAAACTTTAAAAATCTTATGGGTTATTGTTTTAGACACCCAAAATGCATAGATTGTAGCTAAATAGTTGCAGGCAGGTACATCCAAGTCCAACAGCAAGCCCAAGCCAGATAAATCTTTAGATAATGCCCAGAAAATTTTGAAAAAAGCCTAGAAAAAACAGAAAAATTTCACCTTGAAGATTTCAGAGTATTGGGATATTCGGATTATTGGTGGTTGCATTGGAAGAGTTTTACTGTACAGTACCTTGTAACTGTACTTGTATGTATACATGGGTATGTTGTTATATACAGACATGCAATAGTGACTCATTGTTACTATATTACTTTCAGCCCACTATGGAGGGATTATGGGCCATGAAAGCCATGGAGCATGCAGAAATATATTTCAATGTAAGTATTTTTAGCAGTATGTAATTTACTAAATACTGTGCTTTTGTAAATATGTGATTCTCTTAGTAGTGTTTCATGGTTTTATCTTTTCCTTAAGGATGGAGTAGATCCAGTATGTATGCCTTCTTTGATGATCTTATGTTTGTTTAAACCGAGTCTCAAGATATTAGATCAGAATTCTCAGGTATGTCAGATTTTACTTTAGGATTCAGGATCAGAGTCAGATTTTAATGATGTGTTGAAAATCACTTGTTTTAAGAAATCACTTGTTTTAAGAGTGCTTTCTCAGCAGCTGGCATTACTTACCCCCAAAATTTCTTATGTTCATAGTTGGTTTTTGTATCTTATTCTAAAACTGCCTGGAAATCATAAGTTCATTATACAATATACTGTATATATGTTTTGCAAAAATTGTGGGTTTAATAAAATTGCAGTTCTGGTAATGAATTTCTTCTAACTGAAAGTAACATAATTCCTTCAGCATATTGAAAAGCATAGTTGTATAATATGCAACTATAATGCAGGCATGTACAGTACAGTAAATGTTGTCTGTGGACCAGAAGTTTAGCCAAGTGCCAGACCCAGCTGTTTGGTTTCCACCAGCAGCTGGAAACTGTTGAAAAAATAGTTATGTAATAATAAGATTCAGAATAGTGTGGGAGTCTTACCTTGGACTTTGGGTCTTTCTCACGCTAATGTTTCAAGAAACTGTTAAAATGATAAATTTATGCAATAATAAGATTGAGAATAGTGTGGGAGTCTTAGCTTGGTCTTTGGGTATTTTTCAAGCTAAATTTGCTGCCTAAGAGTTGAGGATTGCATATTTAGTATCAGACTTGTATCCATTCATGTCAGTATTTAGTGAAGTTAAACATTGATCTACATCATCATGATAAATAATGAGGTAGTGAGTGATCTGTTTCACTGTTGTAAATTGTGAGGTAGTAACCTCAGGATGAAATTTTTGCAGCCTAACAGACTTTTCAGAATATTCTGCCAAAGTTTCATAAAGGTTCAGCTAAATTATGGTGCAGTATTTTGTGCTAATGTTCCTCCTAGAGTCACTGTTAGCTAATGATCAGTTAAAGTGCAGTATTGTACTGGCTGTTGGCTCTGCAGTAATTTAAAAGGTTTTGTTCAAGTTGCAGCAAAAGTTAATCCAGGTTAGTTTTTGTGATGTAAACATTTTTCATCCATGGCTGGAGCATAATTGTTATAGTGGTACAAACTTAAACTGGCACGTTGGGTGGGGCAGGAACCTGTGTACAGTGTTGCCACTTTTCCATACTCTCTCTCTCTCCTGTGGGATGTGCGTCTCCCTGGGGAATTTTGTTTCTTTTATGAGTGACTTATAAACTTGTGCTTTCATTTCTTTCTTTTGTTTTTATTGAATCTAATTATATAAAAAATATATTATTGTTTTACATATGGCGCCAGATGACCTCATGTTGCGGCGCCATGATTTGTTTTCTTTCATTCAATCATTCTCTCCCTCCCTCCTTCCCTTCCTTCAGGAACTCCATCTCTCCCTCAGCCTGACAATGCATTCAACACAGCTCCTGACCTGACTTTTCTCTCTCTCTCTCTCTCTCTCTCTCTCTCTCTCTCTCTCTCTCTCTCTCTCTCTCTCTCTCTCTCATCTGTGGTATTTTAGGATAAATTTTGGTTATTTTCTTTTACATTATATTGTACATACTGTAAATTTGACTTTATTTCCACACCACCCAGGAGGTAAAAGTCTTGGCATATTTTTTTTTAAGAGGTGTCCCCAACAGGCACCTGTCTGTGTCAAGGCCACAAATGAGTGACACGAGGAAGCTCTCACCAGCTGAGACTGGGTCTGTGTGTTGCCAGTCACCAGGGTTTAATGTGTTTTTTTTTTTGTTTTACTAAGAAATTGGAATATTTTTACTTATATTCCTGCACATTATCTTATAAACATAATTGTGACATTATTACCCACCACAGAACTACGGTAAAAGCGGATAAAAGTGACAACATTTTTTAAGCAACGCTGTAAAATATTTATGCCATGTTTCTGTATTGCCATGTGAATATTTTATGCATAATAAGTTTTCTGTTCTTCCATATATTATAATACATACGTTAAAATTGTATTCATATGTGTTTACCTTATTTGCGATGCCTTTTCCAAATATAACAGCCGTTTCACATTGCGGGTTTGGGAAACTTCGCAACACTGTACACAGGGTCCTGCCCCACCCAACGCGCCAATTTAAGTTTGTACCACTATAGACCTAGAGACTGACTGAGCCATCATTCTGGAGTATGACAGCAGTGTTGGCATGTAGATAACATACCTACATCTGGCACTTTGGAAGAAAAAAATGTGCACTAAAGCAGTATCACAGATGTCATCATCCACCAGTAGAATATCTGTATCATACAGTTTTGAGTATTTGATTCAAAACTTGAGGGTGATGACTGAATAAGTCCTGAGGTCTCCATATTTTTCTCTTGTGGTGGACATGGTCTTGTACCATCTGGGTCGTCTTTTGTTACAACAGGTTCTCAGAGAGTTAGAACAACATTTTTAATACTGTTTGTTGTGATTCCTGAGGCTGTAATTATGAAATTGAAGCTTAAATTGTCTCTGTTCTGAAAATGCTTGTTTATTGTTTTATATTTGCCCATATAGCTGCTGAACACTTGATGTTTTATGTTTGCTTATATAGCTGCTGAACACTTGATGATCTGTCTGTGTACACTGTCCATTTATTGCCAGATGCCTTAATGCCTTAAGAGGTGGCTACAAACAAATTGCCTCCTTTTCGCCCTGTACCCTGCCATTTCACTGCTCTCCTCTCAGGTCACTCCTCTCTCATATACCTCTCCACTCCCCCTCTCCATCTCATCCTCGGCCTCCCCGTCCCTCTCCCCCTCTCCATCTCATCCTCGGCCTCCCTGTCCTTCTCCCCCTCTCCACTTCACCCACATACACTCTCCTCGTTAGTCTCTCGCTCTCCATCCTCTCCACATGTCCAAACCACCTCACTGTATTTCTCCTAACACTTTCTGTCACATCCACATCCACACCACAATGCTCCTTCACTTCCTCACTTGTCAGTCTATCTGTCCATGTAACACCACATGCTCCTCTCAAATAACTCATTTCCACTGCCCTCACTCTTGACTTGTGTCCTTCCATCAAGATCCAAGTTTCTCTTCCATACATTAGAGGTCATATCACAACACAGTACTATCATGGAGCAACTTCTATACTTCCATGCTCACTTCCCTATTTCTTATCACTGCTTTCAAAGAACCAGCCACCATTCTTTCCTGTTGTACCCTTTCATGTACTTCATCCTCCAAACTTCTATCCTTACTCATCACGCTACCCAAGCACAATACTTAAATGCACTCACATTCTCCATTTCCTCTTCATCCAACCTCACTTTACATTTGTTGGCTTATTTTCTCTCGAAGACCATAACTTTACGCTTCCCTACATTCACCTGTAAGTTCTGTTTCCTTCACACTCCCCCAAACTCATTCACCAAGCCTTTCACTTCATCCTTCTCTTCACTTAACAATACAGTATCATCTTCAAACAACAATACAGGAAGTTTTCAAATGGCGCCCTCTTTCATTGGGGCCACCCCAACATCCACTGCTCTACCTTGTATATTTTTTATAACCCCATCCATAAACAGATTGAACAACCATGGAGACGTGACACATCCCTGTTTCAATCCAACATTCAGATAGAAAAATTCACTCAGTTACTATCCACATGCACTGCAGCCTTAGCCCCCTCATACATAATCTTCACGGCATTCAACAACTTCCCATTCGCTCAATGTATTTTTAGTATTTTCCACATTCCTTGTCTGTCCACTCAGCCATATGCCTTCTCCAAATCCATGAAGGCCACATACAGCTTCTTTCCTTTCTCTAGAAACTTCTCCATTAAAGACCTTAGAGTGAATATAATTATGATCTACACAACCTCTTCCCTTCCTAGAAACTCCCTGTTCCTCTCCAACTAATTCCTCTGTTATTTCCCTAACTCTGTCATTAAGTATCCTACCATTTACTTTGCCTATTACACTAAGATGACAAATGCTCCTATGATTACTACACACTTCTTTTTCCTCCTTTCCTTTGTACAGGGGAATAATTATACCTGACTTCCAATGCCCTGGGACTTTACCTTCCTCCCTGGCCAGTCTGCACATCTTCCATATCCATTCTACTACTGTCTCTCCCACATGCTTTATTATTTCACCACACACTCCATCAATTCCTGAGGCTTTCCCCTTTTGACTTTCTTCATTTCTTCCACAGCTTCCATCCTACTTATCTCTTCCTCTCTTTTCATCACCTTTCTTCTCCCAGCCATTCCCCAGCCACGTATGCTCATATTACTTTCATTCTCTATTTTGAATAGTTCTGTTCTCTCAATCTGCTCACTTTTTCTCCCTTCTTCAGCATCAATCTACCATTTTTATCTTTCACTTCCTGACTAACTTCTTTATCACCCTGTCTAATTTTCTTTACTCCCTTTCAGAACATTTTTGTACATTCCCTCTACTTTATACTCAGATTCCTTCCAAATTCCTCATCCACTCTCTTCTTACTCCCTCTTGCTAATCTTTCCACCTCTCTTCCGCCCTTCATATAACTCTCTCTTCTGTCTCTTAACTTTCTCCCTGCCTCTGCTTCCCATCCACTCACCACTGCATATATTTTCTTGTTTTGCATCAGAGCTTGTCTCACCTCTTCATTCCACAATGCTGTTCCTTGCACTCCCTTTCAACATCTCTTTATCCCACACACCACCTCACATGCTGCACAGATTTCTTCTGTGAATATCTTGCACACATCTCCACCTCCCCCATCTGTTCCAAATCTCTCTTATTCTTCCTTTTTTCCATCCTCTTGCAACCTTTGTACCCTCCTTGTTTGGACTGCTTCCTTCTGTCCTTCCCTCCTACTATTCCTTTACTTCCTGAACCTTGACTTTCACCACTGCCAAATGGTGGTCAGAAAGTTCACTCCCCCAACTTCTGTATGCTCTTGCATCCATTACATACCTTCTCATTGTGTCATCCACACACACATATAATCAATCATCGTCTTCCATTAATTTAGTTCACGATTCACCCTTCTCATCACTCATCATGTATACCTGTGAATCATTTTGTGCCTAAAGGGGGTTTTGACTATCACCAACCCCCTCGCCTCACAAGTGTCCACTAGAGCAATGCCATTCTCATCCACTTCTGCAGGTACACCCCACTCACCAGCTATTCCATCCACCTTCACATTCCCTACTTTTCCATCCACCTTCACATTCCCTACTTTTCCATCCATCTTCACATTCCCTACTTTTCCATTCATATCTCCAGTTAGTAACACTTTGTCATTCCTCTCAACGTTTCCATGCATGCCTCCACATTTGCCCAGAACTCCTCTTTGGCTCTGCTTGCACGATCTTGTGTTGGCACATGCACACACACAGTCACCCACGTTTGTATTCCCACTTTCAGTCTTACTCACACAAACCTTGAACCAACTGATCCATACTCTTCTTATATTCTCCTTCCATCTCTTGCAAACAATAGTACATACACCCTCTTTTGCCCTCTCATTCTTACCTACTCCTGTGCATATACCCCATCCATAATCCCACTGTCTCACACTCTCACCTTGCCATTTAGTGTCAGTTAATCCACATATGTTCACTTTTGCACCCATAAGCGCCTGGACAATCTTTCTCTTGTTCATCTCATCATTCGCACCCCTTACGTTTCATGTTGCAGTTCGTACCATGTCCATTGTTCGGTCCTTGGTTGTCATCTGTTGGTCTGTCCTGATCCAAAGCTACTTGTTTGTATATTTAGTTCATTGTTTTCCAGGGAAGGGCAACCCACTTGTTGACACATAGGGAACACATGTTGGTTGGTAATAAGATTACCACCCAGCATATTAAATGATATCCTGGTTTACAGGATGATTGTATGGGTGAGTATTAAAGTGAGAAAAAAAGCATGATTGATAATGGATCAGTAACGTGATAAGAAAGCTTTTTTTTATTATGAAACTTGATTAAGGTCCTTATTAACCCTTTGAGATTCCGACGACACGTTTTCAAGTCATCATAAATCCATCCGTTGAGATTCTGATGACTTGAATTCGAGTCATACGAAACAATATACTGTATACTGTATGTATTTTTTGCATGTTTTCCATCTCCTGTCTGGTCTTGTTCCATATACACTGTCTTGTTTATCCTTTTCCAACCATTTGTTTTTAAAGTGATGGGTACATCAGATAGATATGCATGATAAATAGGTTTTTACCATGAATAATATCGGTATTAGTGGTAGGTGGTGGCGACCATCATCCACTCACTTGATGTAGTGCTGCCTACTTCTTCCTTAGCCTTTATCATTCTTTTTCTGTGCCTGTCCTATTTCTCCTATATTTCCTGTCACTTCTTACTGCTTTTCTTTCCTTTATAGGTGGCATTACATTGAGTGACAAGCCAAATGGTTTCCTGTAAGCCAAGAAACCATTTACAATGCTGGGTGGTAACCATATAACCAAACCATACGTGCTCCCTACATGTCAGCAAGTGGGTTGGTGGAGGGTTAGTGCCCCTCCCCGTAAAATAAATAACCCAAAGTCAAATGGCCACCCCTTACGGGATTATGGTGTCTGGCAATAGATAGATAGATAGAGTATCGGTATTACCAGCATGGATATTTGCCAGCGTGGCAGTGAGAGCTTTCACTTTTCTCTATGAAAACTAAATTAATTACAATAACCTACATATCAGTAGAAAGGGATTTTACTGTAGATTGACATGGTGCTATCAAATTTAACGTAAATCTAAGATTTTTTTTTCTTTTTTTACAAATATTTTTTTACGGAAGCGTGAGCGATTTTTCCTTTTCGGCTAACTTCTACTCTTCCTATTGGCCTTTTAGCTCTCATATTTACCTTTTTCAACCATACTACGATAAAGGGCAACCATTCATCTTTAAAACAGTATCACATTTATTAGTCTACCATAAAAAGTTAGTGCACAGTGGCCGATTATGAACAAATATCGCTGCGCAATGACACTCTCTGTGTGCGGCCGGCTAAATCTGGCACAGACACAAGTGGCGGAGGGCCGAAAATCTCAAAGGGTTAAATATGAGCCTTGGACCCCAACTTTTTTTTTTTTTTTTTTTTTTTTTTGACATTATCTCCATCCCAAAGCTGTTGTGTGCAGTGGACCCCCGACTGCTGAAGCTCACCCCAAAAGATGATCTCATATATAAGGAATTTAGAAAAGAGTTCCCTGACTTTGATGTGGTGAAGCTGGATGAGGAAGCCCTGAAAAGTCCACAAGCTAAGGAGGTAAGGTCTAGGCTCTGATAATTGCTATGTACAATTTTGCTATGTATATCTCACTGTATAACATCTTTATTTGCAGGTAATATTTCTGTAATATGTGTATGGTCATCCTAGAAATGAAAGTTGAATTTAGAAGTGTAGCAGTAGCTTTAATTTTTATGCCATTTTTTAATGTAAAACCATGTATAGTACTAGTTTGGTTCACAAAAGTACAGTTCAGAGGGAACAGTTTGACAGTTACTGGTGTTGTATTTATGTCATTGCCAATAAACTGTTGGTAGATCACCCTGGTATTGTCAGGTATAATCAGTAATGATCATTGTAGGTCATTCCATCATGAGGAACGGTACATTCAAAGACAAGCTTTTGAACTAATGTACTCTCAGTTGTATTTGCAAATGTATGCAATGTAAAAAGTGGTTTTTGCAAGCTCAGTTACCAGCACTTCACACCACATCATACCACACTCGGATTGTTTATATGTTTTAATTTGGATGTTATAGATTTTTAAAAGTTGTGTAAGGAATGTTACTGTGATGCTACCCCCTCTTGTAGTTTGCATGAATAATTTCAAGAAGTCTTTGGTTTGGCTGGTAGAGTGCTTCATATCAGTAATATGTCAGTAGATAAGGATCATAGCCATACCCAGCAAATTTGATTATTCTTGATAATTGTTGTGCTGTTATGGACACATTGCTAGAAAAGTGAGAAATGTTACTCGTGCAAGTTTTATTGAAATATGATTATGCAGTCAACCCTTATTACGGTTGCAGTAATTGTATCACAAACATAAAACAAAACGTGTACTGATGTGAAATTTACATAATAAACTAACCAGAAAGTGGTTGTTGAGGATGCTCACCATCCACTCACTCATTGTAGTGCTGCCCTCAGGTTCCTGCCCTTTCCTTTCTTCCATTTTTCCATCCTTCCTGTTGTGTGTCTGTTTCCTTCATTTTTTCCTCTTTCTTCTCTCTACGGGTAACTCTACACTCAGTGACTAGCCAAATTGTTTCCTGTACACCAGGAAACCATTAACTATGCTGGGTGATAACCATATAACCAAATTATGGTGCCTGGTGGTTTAGTGGACAGTTAAGATGCTCCAGTCGGATTGAGCCTGTGCAGGTTTATATCCAAGGGATGGTTGGGGTTTATTGCTTACATAATTCCACTCAGGGATGAGTGAGGTTGGTCACTCTCATCTTAAATGTCAGGACCAACTTGCTTAGCCTTAGGCTCTTATACTCCTCATGGGCAACACTGGATTAGATAGTGAACGAATGACTGAATAAAGTAATCAGAAGACATTTCTTGTTTAAGTGACATCAGCATATTCGAATGACATTAACCGTTAAACCGCGGGGTTGTCGGAGGCATGCCGTGCCCATCCCGCAGGGATATTCGCGCTCCGACTGACTTTTTAAAAATATTTGCCAAAAATCAGTTATTAGTCTTAGAATATTATAATTACATATGCTTATGGCACATACCTTCAGCTTTCTCCTGGGATGTGTTTTTAGCACTCGTCGACTACCGTAGGACTTGTGGAGACTTTTGAAGTTGGGTAACAAGTCTCCACTTTACACTTCCCGACTTCCCGTGATATGAATACCACTGCCAGATATTAACACTAGAAACACTATTCAATGATTTCCAAGTAGTTTGGAATCCATACTAAAAAAAAAAAAAAAAATGTGAAAGCAATGTAAAATACGAGCGCATACGAGCCTCCCACTCACACTAATTCGCCGCTGGTATTCTGTCATTTCTTACTCATATACAAACTCACACTTTATTATTTCTAGTACTTTATTACACATATATATATCTACAGTCCTTTACCGCTTCCCACATGATGTTTAGTAGGGGGTAGAGGTCACAGGGCCTTTTATAATGGGCGCAAAAGGGGCAGAACTGGAGGGGCGCAACTGCGACGTGATTTCACCATGAAGGATGAGAGCGAACTGAATGTACAATACATATCTCGGTAGCCAAGAGTTGAAAATGTCAGCTGCTAATGTATATGCTTAGAAATAAGTCGTAGGAAGTCTAGACAATGCGTAATAAATTAGGTAGTTCCAGGTGAATATAAATATCATTCAGGCTTCTCCCTTCCTTTCTTATATACATTTATATTACGAGAGTAGCTCATACGGCATATTTCACAGGGAAAAAAAACCGGGGAAATTAGCGAATGAGTGCAGGTTGGATGTTGCCAAGTGATAATTAGCCAATTCCAGGTGTATGGCATTATCAATTACCTTAATTTTTTTATATATTTATTATTTTGTATAAGAATAAGGCATAGGGCTCGTTTCAGTGGATGAAAACAGTGGAAAAATCCGGGGAAGATTTACTTAGCGCAGAGCGGCCGAGCAGACGAACGAGAGGGTAATGGAGTGGAGGTAGGGAGGGAAGTCTAGAATGGTGGAAAATGGCTAAATTGTCAACAATGGATGGGAGTACTGATGACATTAGTAGCTCTGACTATTGCTGGACATTGGCAGTGCTGATAGATGATACAAGTCACCACGTAAAAGCCCGGGCGAATTAAAAAAAACACAGAGTCACAGAAGTGACACCCCGCGGTATGATCCATTGCACCCGACCGTCACGAAAGTGACGACCCGCGGTTTAGGGGTTAACTGCTTGACATCAACATAGATTAGTTGATCAAGGAGGGAACAGTCACTCCTTTGAATACTGTATATGAACCATTCTTGATACTTAAGAAGTTGGCAAAGCCTGCACAACCATGTCCTCTGGTATCTCATCTCTGTCTGGGTTGTCAGCAAAGTGAAACTGAGTATGACCCGCTCTGTTGATGCATCCCTCCTTCTAAGGTAATTAACTTTGATCATGCCTTCTTCAGACACTGACTCAATGCCTGCAGTTCATAATGTTTAGACAACATCTTATCTTGGTTGTATAATGAACCAGTACAGTCATGAACACTGATAAGGGGACACGGTAGTCTGCCACCAGAGGGCATGTTAATCGCACATGTCCACCCCCGAACACCCCCTCTTTACCCCACAAAACCACTGATTTGTTAGGTGGATGGATTGGAGATCTGAAGCTTTGCTCTCTCTCTCTCACATCTTGCCGCATGTGATCTATCTCTCCACCTATTGCCAGATGCCTCAATCCTGCACGGGGTGGCCACAAACAAATCGCTTCCATGTTATTCTGTCCCCCGCCATTCCACTGCCTTGCTCCCAGCTTACACCCCCCTCTCTCATATACCTCTCCACTCCATCCGCATGTGATACTGTATTACTGTAGTATAATTTATTCAGCTATTTGGTGTATTATTACCTGTATACATCCACCTTCAGTTCAGTGAGAAGTAATTATATTGAGGTTTTAGCAGATTTCAATAGAATGACCCCACTGTTTAGAATTTTTTTTCTCCAAATATTTACTCGTCTTGTAAACCATATACCAAAATCTAGATTACAGTGACAGGTTAAATGATTACTATACTAGTAGCATTTGTCTCATTCTCTTGTGCCCCGTCCCCTACTGATGCCCTGCCCACTTCCAGCTGTACTCGTTGCTGATTGGCTGAGAGAATAATTCTTCTTATTGACGGAATAATGAGCCTTATTACGAAATAGTATCGTATTATTTACTTTTACTTTGAATTCGTTCCTGTATGACAAAGAAAGCACTAAAATTTGCTAACTGAATCAAAATCAATTTGAAAAGCAGCAGCCTGCCTCCTCCCGCTACAGCAGTTGAGTTTTGGCGCCAAGAAACTTCGGAGCTTGGCAATAACACATCGCAGCCGTCCCGCTGTTAAACGTATTAAGTTGTCTACCTGTCACGTCTTTTAAGTTACCACGGTTTCGTAACCATATTGTATTTTTCCGTATATATTTCCTACATTTCATTAAAATTAGAAGGTTCGAATACAAAAGTAGGAAAACGAAATGTCACTGGCTTCGCCTACTCAGTACAGTATAAATTTTTATACAGTATAAATATTTATACCAACAATGCCGTATAAGTAATTTGATTCTATACATGTGAAGTCACTTAAATCTTTTTGAGGGAAAAGGGTTGTGTGTGTGTGTGTGTGTGTGTGTGTGGATACCAAATATAAGGAAAAAAATCAAAACACTAAGTTCTTTGTAGAATGTATACCTTTTTATTTTCATAGAGGGAACTTTCGTTACTTCACAAACCTTTCAGGCCGATGACAGTTCTTGGTATTTTTTTTCCAACATCCTTTACTGCAAAACATATTTCTTAGTTAAATGGAAAAGATATGATTGCAGTTAAGGGGTTAAGTAAAAGTTTTGTTGCTGAGATTAGTGACAGCGCTTGACATGTTTACACGCCACTGGCACGGTTAAGACTGACTTAGGATTCCTACTAGGGCTGACGGGTGAGTGGGCAGGGCCAAGGGGGTGGGGCACAAGAGAATCATTCAAACTCGAACAGCATAGCCCCAAAAGTCCCACTCCTGTCTTGTCATGAGGGGAGCCACATATCCAACCATCCCAGCCACCTTTGCAGCCCACAAAGCACGCCGATCTCAGCCATCCGCTATGCCCTCCCACGAATGCCACCCAACACATCTACCCACTCACCTACCCACCCAACCCACCAACCCAACCAGCTATGCAGAGAACCCTGGCCACACAGTCTTCTCAGCTACCCTGGGAACCCACCGTGTCACCACACTCCCGGGTGACCCACACATTCTGACAACCCATCTTGCCCACCAACCACAGTCAACTACCCCCTCCATCCATGAATGCCACCCGTCCTACTCACCCAACAATGCCAACCCTCCCACCTACCCACCTGTCTCTCCCCGAATTCAGTGTAATTGCAGTGATTTCTTGTTTAAAGTTGTGCGTGAGAAATGTTACATCTTTTTCTGGTAATGTCCTCATGCTATGCATGTAATGTGTGTGATGGAGCGTGTGGCTTACCTGAGTCTCTTCCAAGATACCACAGGGCCACATTAGTGAGGTACTAGGTTGCCTGTTTATAATATAAAGTTATGTTAGTTTTCTCCAGTTCATAAGGTGTGTATGGGAAAAATGTTAGAAAAGCTTCACACATTACTTCTGAAGTACTTCCACTTCAAGGTCATGCCTCAGTCTGACAGCAAAATATATGTAAACAATTGTAGTGACAGTTACAACTGAAATTGAGGCTTTTTCAGTAAAAGCCAATGACATTATTCCAAACAAATACATCCTCAGGTCAATGATGATAGGAAAGTCACTAATTTCAGTATGAATTTTTCTTCAGTTACATGGTACGACATGGGGGAGGCGGTGGCAGAATCAGTAGAGGCGGCCTGCAGTCCTAATGGACCCAGGTTCGAATTCCGGCTGGCGCAGGGAACAGTTTAAGGATTTGAATTTCTTAAAAAGCAAACTTTTCTGATCTACCAGATGACCCGCCGACATGTCATAAAAGTACCCCCGCTAATACCAGTACACCAGTCTGGTACGAGACAGCCCTAGCACGTATTCAATATGGATGGTGTTAGCGCTGAAGTGTGGACATGTGGAGATGTAGGAGGACTACTGGGACTTGGGAATAGGCCCTGAAGCCTTTGCCCAGAGTTGGACATTTACAAAAAAAAAAAATAAATAAATAAAAATAATCTATCTATCTATCTGTTGCCAGACGCCTCAATCCCGAACGGGGTGCCCACAAACAAATCGCCTCCATGTCACTCTGTCCCCTGCCATTTCACTACCACGCTCCCAACTCACACCTCCCTCTCTCATATACCTCTCCACTCCATCCCTCCATCTCATCCTCGGCCTCCCCCTCCCTCTCGCCCCCTCCACCTCACTCACATACACTCTCCTCGTCAATCTTTCACTCTCCATCCTCTCCACATGCCCAAACCACCTTAACGTGTTTCTCCTAACGCTTCCCATCACGTCCTCAACCACACCACAACGCTCCTTCACTTCCTCATTTGTTAGTCTGTCTCTCCATGTGACTCCACATGCTCCTCTCAAATAACTCATTTCCACGGCTCTCACTCTTGACTTCTGTCCTTCCAACAGGGTCCAAGCTTCACTTCCATATTTCAGAGTTGGTATCACATTACTGTCATGTAACAACTTTTTCACTTCCATGCTCACCTCCCTGTTTCTTATCACTGCTTTCAATGAACCAGCAACCTTCCTTCCCTGCTGTACCCTTTTGAGCACTTCATCCTCCAGACTACCATCCTTACTCATCACACTGCCCAAGTACTTAAATTCACTCACATTCTCCATTTCCTTCCCATCCAATCTCACTGTACACTCACTGGCTTCACTTCTCTCGAAGACCATCACTTTACTCTTCCCCACATTCACCTTTAGATTCCGTTTCTTACACACACTCCCAAACTCATCTACCAAGCCTTGCAGCTCCCCTTTGTCTTCACTCAACAACACAGTATCATCTGCAAACAACAGTACAGGGAGTTTCCAAACACTGCCCTCTCTCACTAGGGCCGCTGCAACATCTACTGCCCGACCTTGTATCTCTTTTATAACCCCATCCATATACAGATTTAACAACCATGGAGACATGACACACCCTTGTTTCAATCCAACCTTCAAATGGAAAGATTCACTCAATTTGCCATCCACACGCACTGCAGCCTTAGCACCCTCATACATACTCTTCACTGCCTTCAACAACTTCCCATCCACTCCATATATTCTTAATACCTTCCACAAACTTTGTCTATCCACCCTGTCATATGCTTTCTCCAGATCCATGAAGGCTGCATACAACTTCTTGCCCTTCTCTAGAAACTTTTCCACTAAGGATCTAAGAATGAATATCTGGTTTACACAACCTCTTCCCTCCCTAAAACCTCCTTGTTCTTCTCCAACTAATTCCTCAGTAATTTCCCTAACTCTGTCAGTAAGTATCCTACCATATATTTTTCCTATTACACTGAGAAGGCAAATGCCCCTATGATTACCACACACTGCTTTTTCCCCTTTTCCTTTGTACAGAGGAATAGTTATTCCTGACTTCCAATCCTCCGGGACTCTACCCTCCTCCCAAGCCAATCTGCACACCTTCCACATCCATTCTATTACTATCTCTCCCCCATGCTTCAGCATTTCACCACACACTCCATCAATTCCTGGGGCTTTCCCCATTTTAACTTTCTTCATTGCTTCCACCACTTCCATCCTGGTGATTTCTTCCTCTCTTCTCACAACCCTCCTTCTCCCTGCCATTCCCAAGCCACTTATACTTGCATTACTTTCATTCTCTCAGTAGACAGTTTAGAAACTTTTTCTGTCCAGATTCATAAAATTCATTGTTTAAGCTTTGAAATGATAATGTATATGCATCCATCCATCATCCAGTCCTATGTTGCCCCATGAGGAGTGTAGGATCCCGGGGCTAGGCAAGTTGGTCCTGACATTTAAGATGAGAGTGACCAGCCTCATTCATTCCTGAGTGGCATTAGATGAGCAATGAACCCCAACCACCCTTTGGATATAAAACTGCACCGGCTCAATCTGATTGGAGCGCCTTAATTACTCTCTGAACCACCAGGTGCCATAATCTGGTTACATGGTTACTACCCAGCATAGTAAACGGTTTCCTGGTGTACAAGAAACTATTTGGCTTGTCACTCAGTGTGGAGTTACCCATATCCAGAAGGAAGAGGAATAAATGAAGGAAAGAAAGATAGAAGAGGAAGTGTAAAATCATCTGTAGACAGGAGGAGGAGGAAAGAATGAAGGAAAGAAAGACAAGAGGAAAGAAGGAAGAAAGGAAAAGGCAGACACCCAAAGCAGCACTACATTGAGTGAGTGGGTGGTGAGTGCCCCCATCTACCACAGATTTTATAATTAATATATTTTTTATCAATTCTGAGATTGACACTAAAGGTTGAATTTGCTTGGAATGACCGTAGTTACTTACATCTAATGTAGTAGTGCATGTAGTTGTAATATTTAAGACTGCATGTCTGTAGTTGTAGTGTACTTGAAACCAGTCATTAGCTGATCTTTTTCTTTTTCTGTGTATGTGTGTGTGTGTGCACACTAGCAATCATGCATAGTTTACTTTGTCATCGCATAATATTTACCACTAACACTGTATCACTTCATGGAGAGTGAGCACTGTACCCTGTATATAAATTTTTGCTCTAAACTTGTGTATGTCATTTAAAGCAATTTTGTAAGAGTTGTGCTATTTATTTTTTAATCACCTGTTTCTGACTAATAAATGAGGTGGGAACAAGAAGACACAAAATCAGAAATACTGGGCTAACAGAATGACCATTGAAATAGACAGTACTGAATTCATCAGTCACATTTTGAGCATGCTCTACTCCTTTTATAGGACTAAGGATTCACATCAGACAGACATTATAGCTACACCTAGTTTCGTGTTGTTTGGGATTGCCTGTGTATTTATTAGCTACTTAATAAGAAAAGAGGAAAACAGTGGCATCATTCTTTAAGTTCTGTTTGATTTTACATGACATTTAGTGAAATATTGTGACAACTGTAATGGACCATATTTTTTCCTTTATGGTGCCAGACTCTGTAATGACATTTATTAATTGTTGGATACATCCTGACATATTATCAAGTTTGAGTGGTGATAAGACTGCAAGAGCTGAGATGGAAGAGGAATATCATATATTTACCTGTGCCACCTTCCATTTTAGAATAAGGAATATATACAGACTCTGCAAGAGAAACTGTCTACTCTGCCTCAGAATACAGTGGCCAGGACTCCTGTTTCATTTGCAGTGCACACCATACTATCAGCCTGATTTCTGTTTGGTATCCCTTTAGGTTTGCTTCAATCAAACACTTTTTTAAGCCTATCAGTCACCCACTAGCTGAGCTACAGGGTAGTAGTTCAGATTTCACTCCTAGCCACAACTCTTGTATATTGTTTCCTGCTGTATTTTATGTAATTTTATGCACTCTGGTAATTAGATACCAATGTAACTATAGTAAAACCTCGATATAACGGACTTCAGTGGACTGGTATTTGCTTTTATCAGAATCAAGGAGCTACCAGACTAAATTCTTGTATATCGGAAAAAGTCCAATAAAGCCAGAAGCGCTTCAGCTCTGTTCACCACAGTAAGGTATATAAAAGACATGTTTACCAGTGTACAGTACAGTATTATTATATATACTGTAAGTAATCCCTCATTTATCCAGACATGATAGAGCCCAAGTCATGTCCAGGTAGTGGCAACATCTGGATAATGAACACTATTCCCCTACCATACCCAGACCCTACCAATACCCAACTTCCAACCTATACCTAACCTATTTGTACAGTACCTATGCATAATTTGGCAGTGTTTTCCACTCATTGAGGAATATTTAGACATCAGAACACACACACAACTATCCAAAGTGATGCAAAACACCAAGAAAACCATGCAGAACAAACACTGAAAACCAAAAAATGCCTCACTTATACACTACTGTATTTACAGTACCCCTCCTTATTTTGGCAGTGTTTTCTGGTCATTCTGCCATATTTTGACATCAGAGCATACATAGGATTATCCAAAATTATTTTCAACAAGAAAACCATGAAAAAAAAAAACACTGAAAACCAAAAAATACCCTACCTATACACTATTGTATGTACAGTACCCCTCCTTATTTTGACAGGATTTTCTGGTCATTCTGCCATATTTTGACATCAAAACATACATAGGATTATCCAAACTTGTTTTTAACACCAAGAAAACCATGCAAAAAAAACATTGAAAACCAAAAAACACCCTACCTATACACTAGCTACTGCATGTACACTCATAATCTCTAATTTCTGCTCAAGGGTGCCCTCTTTGTAACCCAATATACCCAGGGGAGATGGGAGAGGGGGACGAAATGAGCACCACCTGCCTCTACTCCAGCTCCCAACTCTTCCCCATACCCTAACCCCACCCAACCCTCCCACCCATCATTCTTAAGTGGCAGTTACATCTCAGGCTAACCTCATACTTTACACTCATAGCCACATTACTAGTACACAAACAAAACACTAAGATACTTGAAAAATATATACAGAGATAGCCCGATTATCCGGGCTATATGGTGTGATGGGGTGACTGAATAGTCCGAAATCACGATTAATCCGGTGGAAACAAAAAACAAGTAGTTAGACTGATTTATTTACCGGTAAATGTACACTTAACGTAGCAGAAAGACCTTACCAAATCTTTGCATATGCATCCTGCTTGTTTCTGCATTTTTCTAGTTTCAGTTTGGTAAATTTCTTTATCTTGCTGAAAAATTTCCTCCCTGTTATTATCGTCACATTCCTGAAGCTGTACCTATGATTGTTTCCAGTGCAATGGAAGAAACTCACCATATTCAAGTGTGGATTTTGTTTCCCAACTTCTAAACTGGAGATTAAGTTAGGTTAAATTATTAGGTGCAGTTAAGCTAGGTTAGGCCAGGTTTGGTTAAACAATTAGATCAGAACAGTACCTTCCGCTATTACGTTAACTAACAACAAGAGTTGTCACACCAGCAGAACAGCTTAAAACAATGGGGAAACAGATTTAACAAGAAATGTTTATTTGCCAACCCAGAAATAATCAGAAAACATAACAGAATATCAGGATGAACTGATTTGGTAAGGTGCTTTTACTGCTTACAGTAAAGTGTATGTTTAGCACCCTCAATGGCAGTGAGTTCTGAAATTTGCGTGCTGCCGTGGCAGGCCTTGGAACCATTTTTTCTAAGTTCTGAAATCAGTTTCTTTTTGATACAGATGTGGTAAGACTCATCTGGTGCACTCTCCCCCCCCCCCAACCCATCTTCTGATTTGCTATGATTCATGAAAGAATAAAATTAGGGCGCATGTTACATTAACATTTAAACATATCGACGAAAACATCTGGGTTGAAGTGACCGCTTGGCTGCTTGGGATGGTACAGCAGGGTTGTGTAACCATACCAGTGACCTTTGTTCCCTTCCCATAATTGTTCGCAGATTTTATAGCTCCCAAACTCAATGTCACTGACACTAGTACAGTAATGCATTGTTCAAGGGTGGCAGCTATATGAAGGGGTTAATGGAAATACATAATTATTTGTATCAATACTGTCTCACACATAGACATAACAACGAACAAAGAATGAGCAGTAAGTGTATACTCGGCTGTAAAGAGCAGAAATAACTGTATGCTCTGTCGGTCCAAAATGTGTTGGGAACCGCAATATTGAACAAAGAATGTGGGATGCTAACTTACGAGAAGACGTGAGACGAAAGTTTTTTTTTTTCTGATTAGTAAACATTTTTGCTCCATTTCGTCCCCTAAAATTGTGAAACCTTTAAATTTTTGTGCAAGCATACTGCCCAATGACCTTACTAAGTCAATTCATATTCCTCTAGTTTGTTTTCTGTATTTTTCTGCCCATTTTAAGGGTGGTAAATTGCCTTTCTCTCGCAGAATGATTTCCTCTCTTAATATCATAACTCTCCTTAAGCCTTACCTACTATTGTTTTCGGCATAATGGAAGAAACTTACTCAAAATTAGGGGGCATGTTACATTAGCACTTAAACATATCAGCGAAGACTCTGAAGTGACCTCCTGTCTTCTTGGGATGGTACAGCAGGTTCGTGTAAACATACCAGTGACCTTCGATCCCTTTCCATAATTGCTCGCAGTTTTTTATAGCTCTTAACTCACCGTCACTGACACCAGTACAGTAAAGCATCATTCAAGGCTGACAGCTATGAAGGGGTTAATGGAATACATTATTGTTTGCATCAGTACACTCTCTTTCCCACATACACTTAAGAATGAACATAATGTACACTGAACTAAAAGAGACAGAAATAACTGTATGGTCTGCAAGTCTGAAATGGGAAGCGCAATATCTAACGAAGAATGTGAAACTGAATGCTAACTTAAGAGAACACGTGAGATGGTAGAGTAATTTTTTTCTGATTAGCAAACATTTCTGTTCTATTTCATCCCCTAAAATTGTGAAACCCATAAATTTTCATCTAAGCATACGGCCTAAAGACTTTACCAGTTCAATTCATATTCCTCTAGTTTGTTTTCTGTATTTTGCTACTTTGAATTTGGTAATAATTACCTTCTCTTTCTGAAAGATATCCTCCTCTATCATCATCATGGTCTTTAGGCCGTACCTACAACTGTTTCCGCCATAATGGAAGAAACTTATTCAATGTAATAAGAAGTGGATTTCAATTAGAAGTGGATTTCGTTTCCCAATTCTCCAACTGGAGCCCAAGTTAGGATAGGTTAAATTATTAGGTAGTTAAGCAAGGTTAGGCTAGGTTAGGTTATCAGTCGCCTAACCAAACTCTACTCTGCCACCCATGTGATCGAGTTGTGAGCAGGAGGTGTGGGTGGGGGGACAGACTCACGTGCATTTACCCGTGCCTCGCTTGCTAGCAACCGGATGCTTCCTGTTTAAACTGGAGCTGTCGTACGAATAATTCTATGTATTACTGTACCACTGAACCATGCAGTCATGGCCCGGATATACCAAAGGCTGAATAATCCGAGCCTGGATAATCGAGCTTTCACTGTACGGTTACATCACTGTTTGGACATCATAGGCTGATGGCCGAAACCCCAAATGCCCACAAATTGCAAAAAAAAATGGAAAAAATCCTATTTTTTTTTACCATGTCAATTTGAATTTCCTGCGCATGCCGACCAGCTGTGTTGTCGCACCGCCCGCCTCTGTCCACTCTCCTCTCACTTCCCGCTCAGCTGCTGGCTCGTGTAGATGCTCTCGCACACTTTCGTCATGGCTGCTCAAATGGTTGCTTTTGTGGTGATCCCCTATCTCCTTCAGAGCTTGCTGCTGCTCTGCACCTTCTTCATCATGTGTGTGATGATGGCCCCACTGCCTGAGAAGAGGAAGAGAGCAGTGTTGACTCTAGAGAAGAAATGGGAGATATTGGAGAAGGTGGACGCCGGGTAGCTGACCTCACGGATCCTACGTGAATTCAACCTCCTTTGCTCTACGTTGTTTGATATCAAGAGGTCCTGAGACAAACTCCACCAGTACACGGCTGACTTTGCTTCAAAAACCAGATGGAATGTGGAGAGGAAGATGATGTTAACTCCTAATTATGCAGACACAGCTCATCTGGCATCGACAACAATGTGCTGCTGGTGTGTTGGTACGTGGAACAGAGCTGAAAGCTGCCGCTGAGAAGTTCGCAATGTTACACAACTCCCCAGACTTCAAGGCATCTGAAGGTTGGCTTTTCGCGTGTGAGTTACAGCACAGACTTACCAATCGTAAGGCCCATGGTGAAGCTCTGGACGCCAACGAGGAGGGAATAGAAGAGTTTTGGCAGAAGATGAAGGGTTCGATCGACAGGGAGAGCCTCACTCTCGGTCAAGTCTACAATGCTAACAAAACTGGACTATTCTATCGCTCAGTGCCCACAAACACTCTCGCTGAGGGGACGGAGAAGTGTATACCTGTCCGCAAGTTCTCCAAGCAACAGGTGTCTGCTTTGTGCTGCGCCAATGCTAATGACATGCACCACCTCAAGCCCGTTATTTTTGGACATACAATGCAGCCTCAGTGCCTTCGTGGGTTAATGGATGTCCTTCCTGTCGTGTGGTATCATTCTCTGAAGGCATGGTTCACAGCCAAGATCTTCAGAGATTGGTTTCACCAACACTTTGTCAAGGATGTCATTCATTATCAGACAAAGAGGTAAAAGCCCTCCTGGTTCTAGACAATGCACCTGTGCATCCGTCTGAGAAGGAGTTGGTGGCTGAGAATGACCGCATTAGGTGCCTGTTTTTGCCACCTAATTCGACTGCTCTCATCCAACCAATGGACCAGGGAGTGATTGTGGCAACGAAGAGGCTGTACCGACGGAGGTTTTTGGACGAGGTGATGGTTGTCTTCGAGGATGAGGACGAGCGCTGTGAGGGACGAGACACGCAAGGACATCGGACTGTGGAAAACCTTCACCGCTACAACCCCAAGTCTGCTATCTACAACTGGGCCAGTGCATGGAAGGAAGTCTCTGTCAAGACTCTAGAAAGTGGTTGGTCTCGTCTGCTTCATTGAACTGACGTGGTGCACGACTTCCTAGGTTTTGAGGTGGATGACTTCCATGCAAGGCTTCATGTGGGTGTGGACTAAGTGCGTGAGTGGTTGGATGACGACGAGGGTGATCCTAGGTATCAGATCACGTCTGATATCGAGATCGCATCTTCTGTTCCTGGTACGAGTACCCAGCAGGAAAATTCCGACAAGGACAGTGACGACGATGCGGACTCCTCTCAGCACATCACTACTCCAGCCTTCCCCAAGCTGAGCGCACTCCAGGAACATGTGGAGTTCGTCCTGGACTACCTAGAACACCCGGACTACAACAGGGAGATGGGGCCCTTGGGACTTGTGGAGGAAGTGTGAGCTTTCAGGTAGCGCATCATTAATCGTCAGAATTGTCGTTGCTTGCTTCAGTCAACCAATGACAGTTTTTTCAGGCCCGTCATCCCCACCGTGCTCAGCCCTCACTCCGCACCAATACCTCCCCAAGACAGGCCTTCAAGCTACGAGCCACAGTCCAGCACATCGGCCACGTCGGAGTCACCACTAGTTGTGAGTTTGCATCTGTCTTCAGAGTCCTCTGCAGTGGGTAGCGTATCACCATGTCCCTCTGACGAGCCCCTAGGCCGCCTCCATCAGCTCCTCACGGACTCTGACAGTGATTAAGCATCAAGGACTCGCTACTAGACCACACGGGAATTTACAGTGATGTGCAGTGAAGTGATGTGATGCAAGGTACAGTTACTGTTATGGGAAGGGAAATGTTGTGGGAAGTGCTGGTGAGTGTGAAGTGCAGCACGAGTGCCAGGGATTCTGTGAATTCCTGCAGGTGCCCCAGGTGCACCTTTATGCTGTCAGTCTGGGAGGATGGAGAAGGTTATACATCAGGACGGCGGCAGCCTTCTCGTAAGTACCCTAACTTCATCAAAAATCCTTGTTCTGTTCTTCCCATTTCATTAATTTCATGCATAGACTGTGTGAAAGGTCATTTCCATAATGATTTTCATGTCTGACCTTTTTTCATCATGCTGTAAAGTGGTAAAAAAATTCCCATAAATGTAAATCATAATTTCTTGTTATCAGTTTATTTTTTCATGCATTATTACTTTTAGTATAACAGTGCACAAGCTGTGAAAAGGTGATTTTCAGTGATTTCCATGTCCGATACTTACTTTCAGCATGCTGTAGAATGGTGAACACTTTTGCCATACCTAAATCTTAATCATCATTTTTCTGGTAACGGTTTATTTATTTGATGCTTTGTATCCCACATTTTAGTGCATAAGATGTGAGAAATAATGATTTTCATAGTGATTGCCTCGTCCGATACTTACTTACACTAAGCTGCCAACTCAGTGAACACTTGTGCCTTACTTACCTCAAATTCATCATTTTGGGGTTAAAATTCAATGAATTCATGCTTTGCATTCATTATTTTAGTGCATAGGATATGAGAAAGGGTGATTTTCATAGTGATTTCCATGTCCGATACTTACTTTTAGCATGCTGTAGAATGGTGAACACTTTTGCCATACCTAACTCTTAATCATAATTTTTCTGGTAACAGTTTATTTATTTGATGCTTTGGATCCCATATTTTAGTGCATAAGATATGAGAAATGATGATTTTCATAGTGATTGCCATGTCCGATACTTACTTACACTAAGCTGCCAACTCAGTGAACACCTTTGCCTTACCTCAGATTCATCATTTTTGGGTAAAATTCAATGAATTCATGCTTTGTGTTCATTATTTTATTAGTGCATAGGTTGTGAGAAAGGGTGATTTTCATAGTGATTTCCATGTCCAATACTTATTTACACTGTGCTGGCAAGTTGTGAACACTATGCCTTACTCACCTCTAAATCATCATTTTTTGGTTAAAATTAAATTAATTCATGCTTTGTGTGCATTATTTATGTGAAAGGGGACTTAAATAAGTGCTATGCATGTCCGGTAGAGAGGTAGGTAGGTAGGTGGTTTTCTGATTTAGGTTAGTTAGGATCATGAATGACCGGTGCGGGAGCTTCAGGGCCACTATCCGGATAAGACCACTTTCTGGTCATGCCTTTGGCACTATTACAATGGATAGTGGAGAGATTACTGTATATGTATATGCTGTATATATATATATATATATCTATCTATCTATCTATTGCCAGACGCCTCAATCCCGAACGGGGTGGCCACAAACAAATCGCCTCCATGTCACTCTGTCCCCTGCCATTTCACTACCACGCTCCCAACTCACACCCCCCTCTCTCATATACCTCTCCACTCCATCCCTCCATCTCATCCTCGGCCTCCCCCTCCCTCTC
>JAGKTI010001360.1:8903-37586 GCA_018397915.1 Birgus latro | reverse complement strand
TCATATGCAGAATCATTTTCAAGTTTTGGAGGCCACTTGGTCGAACACGACGCCGTTCTTCCAACCACGCTCTGCTACCAGTGTAGGAACTAGGCAAACCACACTCACCGGCCTCACGACGTGAACTGCCAAGGAACCTTCTGATGACGTCATCACTCGTGACTTAGCAGGTGTATGCGTGCGCACACACACTAACACTTAAGCCTAGGAAAAACAAAAGAAATACTGGTCAGTGGAGATGAGACCGTCACTGCTATAGTCGATCACCAGGTTGGTGGGAGATTCGAGAAAATGCCGATACTGCAGGATGTTCGAGATCACTGAGAGGAAATCTATCCGCGTTGGGTATCGCAAACCCGCTCTCCGTGACTGCTTAGGGACGACTAAAGCTCGATGCTGGCCAACACAAGGAGCCATATGTGAAAAGGGCGTGGCTAACTAACGGCCAGCAATGCAAGTGCTAAGAAATGACAGTTCAGAAATTATCGCTCAGAGGAATGCACTGTCTGTACATAAAGACAGTCACTTGCGAGAAAATGACGAAAGTTTTGAAAACTTGATGCAAATATAAGTACACAATTGGACGGTTAAGAGAATGAGCGAAATCTCATGGATTTGAGAACTCTTTGTCGCTCCCGCAAAATCAATCAATGTCACGATTTATGATACACAATTTCACGATGTAGGAAATTCGTGACAGTCCCCACTTCGGTGCTAACACCCACCATCCATATTGAATAAATGCTAGGGCTGTCTCATACAGGACTGCGTACTGGTATTAGCGGGGGTACTTTTATGACGTCGATGGGTCATCTGGTAGATCAGAAAAGTCTGCTTTTTTAGAAATTCAAATCCTTAAACTGTTCCCTGCTCCGGCCGGGATTCGAACCTGGGTCCATTAGGACTGCAGGCCGCCTTTCTACCGATTCTGCCACGGCTCCCACAAAGTGGAGAGAAATGTAAGAAAATGTTCTGGAAAGGGGTAAAGAAAGTTAGACAGGGTGATAAAGAAGTGAGGATGGAAGTTGTGGAAGCCCTGAAGAAAGTCAAAATGAGGAGAGCCCCAGGAATTGATGGAGTATGTGGTGAAATGCTGAAGCATTGGGGAGAGAGAGTATAGAATGGATGTGGAAGGTGTGCAGATTGGCCTGGGAGGAAGGTAGAATCCCAGAAGATTGGAAGTCATGTATAATTATTCCCCTGTACAAAGGAAAAGGGGGAAAAGAAGTGTGTGGTAATCACAGAGGCATTTGTCTTCTTAGTGTAATAGGAAAAGTATATGGTAGGATACTTGTTGGCAGAGTTAGGGAAATAACGGAGGAATTGGTTGGAGAAGAACCGGGAGGTTTTAGGTGGGGAAGAGGTTGTGTAGATCAGATATTTATTTTTAGATCTTTAGTGGAAAAGTTTCTATAGAAGGGAAAGAAGTTGTGCACAGCCTTCATGGATTTAGAGAAAGCATATGACAGGGTAGATAGACAAGGAATGTGGAAAGTATTAGAATATATGGAGCAAATGGAAATTTGTTGAATGCCATGAATAGTATGTATGAGGGTGCTAAGGCTGCATTGTGTGTGGACAGTGAACTGATTGAATTTTTGTTTAAAGGTTGGATTGAAACAGGGATGTGTCATGTCCTCATGGCTGTTCAGTCTGTATATGGATGGGATTATAAAAGAGATAAAAGGTAGGGCAGGGGATGTTGGAATGGCCCTAATGAGAGAGGGCAGTGTTTGGAAACTCCCTGTACTGTTGTTTGCAGATGATACTGTGTTGGTAAGCGAGGACGAAAGGGAGCTGCAAGGCTTGGTGAATGAGTTTGGGAGAGTGTGTAAGAAATGGACTCTAAAGGTGAATGTAGGGAAGAGTAAAGTTATGGTCTTCGAGAGAATTGAAGTCATTGAATGTACAGTGAGGTTGGATGAAGAGAAAATGGAAAATTTGAGTGCATTTAAGTTTTTTTTTTTTTTTTTAAATGCAAGGATGAAGGAACCAAAGGCCACAGGCCTGTATACTGTTCCTTCCAAGAAAAAGCAAAAACAACACAAAAGAGAGCCAAATTCAAGATCCGTTCATTTCGAGATGCCTGGACACACTGCGTTTGAAAGACTGGAGATCATAGGAAGTAGGAAAAACAGACAGAGGAAGACAGTTCCAGAGTTGACCAGTTGCATAAATGAAGGACTGGGAGTAACGGTTAACTCTTGCATTAGAGAGTTGGACAGAAAAGGGATGAGAGTTTGTTGCTAGACGGGTACTACGTGCCCGTTGTAGAGGTGGGTACTACGTGCCCGTTGTAGAGGTGGGTACTACATGCCTGTCGTAGAGGTGGAGGGATGCAAGCAGACAGTTCAGAGGAACAGCGACCGTTGAAGTAGCGATAGAAGAGAGATAAAGATGCAACAGTGCGGCGAAGAGACAAAGGTTGAATGGAATCAGTAAGAGGAGGAGAGCTAATGAGACGAAAAGCCTTTGACTCCACCCTATTAAGAAGAGCTGCTTGTGGGGAGCCTCCCCAAACATGAGAGTTGTACTCCATACATGGGCAAATAAAACCCTTGTACAAGATCAACAACTGTGCAGGGGTAAAGAATGTTTGGAATCGGCTTAGCACACCTAATCTCTTGGAAGCAGATTTCACAAGAGATGTAATATGTTCTTTCCAAGACACATCCTGAGAGAATGAAACCCCAAGCTTGTTCAAGGATTATGCAGGACATAACTGTTCATTATTAAACATTAGTGGGTAATCCTGAGGAAGATTTTGTCGGGTTGATAAGTGTAAGAACTGAGTTTTTGATGCATTAAAAATAACAAGATTATTTTGATCCCAATCAGAGATACGAGCTTAGTCAGACATTAGGTGTGCCATGGCCTCATCCCTTTTTTGTTGAAGTAACTACTGAGATGGACATTGTGGAAACCGAATGGAAAGGTGAAGGGTGGAATCATCAGCATATGAGTGGATTGGTTAGATGTACAGCTTAGAAGGTCATTGATGAATAAAAGGAAGAGAGTTGGTGATAGGACAGAGCCCTGAGGAACACCACTGTTGATAGGTCTAGGAGAAGAACGATGGCCGCCTACAACAGCGGCTATAGAACGACCAGAAAGGAAGTTAGAGATGAAGGCACAGATAGAAGGATAGAAGCAGTAGGAGGGCAGTTTGGAAATTAAAGATTTATGCCAGACTCGATTGAAAGCCTTTGAGATGTCAAGTGCAATGGCAAAGCTTTCGCCAAAGTCCCTAAAGGAGGATGAAAGGTAGGTGAGAAGATCACCAGTGGAGCATCCCTGACGGAACCCATACCAACTATCACAAAGAAGGTTGTGACAGGAAAGATGCTTTAAAATTTTTCTGTTATGAATTGACTCGAAAACTTTTGAGACACAGGATGTTAAAGCAATTGGACGATAGTTAGAGGGTTGGGAATGGTCACCCTTCTTTGGGACTGGCTGAATGAGAGCAAACTTCCAGCAAGAAGGAAAGGTACAAGTTGATAGACAAAGGCGAAAGAGTTTACCTAGGCATTGTGTAAGCACAGAAACACAGTTTTTGAGGACAACAAGAGGGACTCAGTCAGGCCCATATGCCTTGTTAGAATTGAGGCCAGTGATGGCAGAAAATATATCAACTGAAGAAATTTTAATGTCAGTCATGAGGAAGTCAGAGGGGGGAAGTGAAGGAGGAATAGCACCGGAATCGTCTAAGGTGGAATTGGAGGAGAAAGTCTGAGCGAAGAGATCTGCTTTATCAGTAGAAGAAATAGCTACAGAGCCATCAGAGTAGAAAAGAGGAGGGAAGGATGATGAGGTAAAGTTGTTAGAAAGGTTTTTGGCAAGGTGCCAGAAGGAGCGAGAAGAATTCAAGTTGGAGAGTTGAGAACATTTAGCATGGATGAAATTATTTTTAGCAGAGCGAAGAACAGACTTAGCACGATTCTGGGCAGAAATATATAAAAGATGTGATTCAGGGGTGGGTTGGCTCCGGTACCTCTTATAGGCCCTCTTCTTGTTGTGGACAGCATTAGAACAAGCATGATAAAACCAAGGCTTTCTTGCGTTAGTCAGAGGATATGATAGAGAAATGTATGCTTCCATGCCCGAGAGAATAACCTCCGTAATGCGCAAGGCACACTCAGATGGCTCCCGGCCATGGAAGCAATAATCATTCCAAGGAAAATCAAAGAAGTACTGCCTGAGGGTCTCCCAGTCTGCAGCTCCAAAGTGCCAAAGGCGGCGTTTCTTTGAAGGGTCCACAGGCCGTACCGGAGCGATAGGACAGGTTAAGGTAATAAGGTTATGATCGGAGTAGCCCAACGGAGAGAAAAGATTAAGTGTAAGCAGAAGGATTAGTTGTTAGGAAAAGGTCAAGTATGTTGGAACTCTCTCCAAGGCGGTCAGGGATACGGGTAGGGTGCTGTACAAGCTGCTCTAGGTCATTAAGGATAGAAAAGATGTAGGCTTGTTCACCAGGTGGATCAGTGAAAGGAGGGGAGAGCCAGAGGTGGTGGTGAACATTGAAATCTCCTAGAATGGAAATTTCAGGAAAAAGGAGAAATGGATAGAATGTGTTCCATCGTTGAAGTAAGATAGTCAAAGAATTTTTGATAGTCAGTAGAATTAGGAGATAAGTAAACAGCACAGATATATTTAGTCAGAGAATGACAGGAAAGCCGAAGCCAGAGAGTAGAGAATTCAGAAGAATCAAGTTCAGGAACATGAGAGCAAGATAGATCGTTGCATACATATACGCATCAGCCACCTTTGGCTTTGAATTGAGAATGGAGAAAGTAGGAGGATACAGAAAAGGGTTTGCTGTCAGTTGCCTCAGACAGCTGAGTCTCAGAGAGAAAGAGAAGGTGAGGTTTAGAGGAGAAGAGGTGGTGTTCGACGGAGCGAAAGTTAGAGGAAAGGCCGCAAATGTTACAGAAACGAAGGAGTGAGTCAAACAGTGGTTCCAGGCAGCTCAGTGAGTCGTCACTATATGGGCGCCAAACGTGCTTGCGTACCGGGATTTCGTGTACTAGGAATAAATAAATTAATGGGAAAATTAACATATAGGTGGCGCCCCTCTGCATCAGTGACCTTTTTGGCCCGTTTAAGGGAATATATCTAAGACATATACAGTACAGTATGGTATGATCTCGCCAGTAACATTTAACTGGTGCTGTGGTGGGGCTGTGTAGGTGCTGTGGAGGTGGAGGGGGAGGCAGCTGGTGAGTCAGGTGGGGCAGTTGAGGTGGAGGGGAGGGCAGTGGGCGAGTCAGGGGAGGTGGTGAGGGGAGGATCCTCCATCTCCTCGCTACTGCTCACATTTTCAGCAATTTCTTTCACCTCTTCTTGTTTGTTTGTTTCATTCCTCTTTTTGTTATGGACATGTACTTTGTAGTATAATGACTTGGCATTTGTGAAATAACCATTATTCATGTGAATTGAAACGTTATTATAGAAACAGGTGATGAGGGTGGCACGTAGTGGAGAGGCAGGTGTCGCACTTGGGGTTCACACCAGAAAACACTGATTTTGGGCAGTTTCTTCCTGCCACCCCGCGTCGTGTGGATGTGGCTCGCGTACTCTTTTTTTTAGCAAAATATTAAAAATTATTAAAAATATTTAAAAATAGATCCTCACAATCAAGGAGATTTGCGCACTCGGATCTCCCGTACTAGGGGGATATACTGATATACTGTACTTGGGTAGTGTGATGAGTAAGGATGGAAGTTTAGAGAGTGAAGTGCTTGATGGGGTACAACAAGGAAGAAAGGTTGCTAGCTCTTTGAACTCAGTGATAAGAAACAGGGAAGTGAACATGAATAAAAAAGTCGCTGCATGACAGTATTGTGAAACCAACTTTAACATGTGGAAGTGAAGCTTGGACCTTGTTGGAGGGACACAAGTTAAGAATGAGAGCAGTGGAAATGAGTTATTGGAGAGGAGCATGTGCAGTCACATGGGAGAGACAGACTGACAGATGAGGAAGTGAAGGAGCATTATGGTGTGGATGTGGATGTGATAGAATGCATTAGGAGAAATACATTGAGGTGGTTTGACTATGTGGAGAGGATGGAGAGCGAGAGACTGACGAGGAGAATGTACTGTATGTGAGTGAGGTGGAGGGGGGAGAGGGAGGGGGAGGCCAAGGATGAGATGGAGGGATGGAGTGGAGAGGTATATGAGAGAGGGGGTGTGTGAGCTGGTAACAGGGCAATGAAATTGCGGGGGACAGGGTGACATCGAGGCAATTTGTTTGTGGCTGCCCCTTATGGGATTAAGGCATTCGGCAGTAGATAAAGAGATAGCTAGATTATTGACAGTATTTAATGTGATGAGAAGTAAGGGCACTTGTGACTGGCACTTTCTGGTGTGATGAGATAAAATAATGTATTTTCAAGCATGAGTGTGCCAATTTTAAGGTCAGTGTCTATGATAGTAAGACCAGAGCAGTGTTAGAAGATATGGATTTAGAAGAGCATGGCAGGAAATATACAGTACCACAGTATGAAAGACTGTGTGCTAAAGTATGGGTATACCAAATGCAGTGACCCCCGGCTATATGTAGTTTACCCCTTCACCGCGGGGTTGTCGGATGTTTTCCGTGCCATTCCTACGTGGATATTCGTGCTCCGACTGACTTTTTAAAAATATTTGCCAAAAATCAATTATTAGTCCTAGAAAATTATAATTACATTTGCATCTGGCACATACCTTCAGCTTTCTCCTGGGATGTTTTTTTAGCACTCGTCGACTACCGTAGGACTTGTGGAGACTTCTGAAGTTGGGTAACTAAGTCTCCACTTTACACTTCCCGACATCCCTTAGTCTGAATACCACTGCAAGATATTATCACTAGAAACACCATTCAGTGATTTCCAAGTAGTTTGGAATCCATACTACAAAAAAAAACACTGGGAAAGCATTGTAAAATACAAGCGCGTATGAGCCTCCCACTCCCGCTAATTTGCGGCTGGTGTTCTCTCATTTCTTACTCATTTACGCACTCACACTTAATTATATCTAGTACTTTATTACACTTGTATATATCTACAGTTCTTTACTGCTTCCCACACGATGTTTAGTAGGGGTAGAGGTCACGGGGCCTTTTATAACAGGCGCAAAAATGCAGAAATGGACGGGCGTCATTTCACCGAGAAGGACGAGAGCAAACTGGCTGTATCTGGTAGCAAAGAGTTGAAAATGTCAGCTGCTAATGTATATGCTAAGAAATAAGTCGTAGGAAATCTAGACAATACATATAAATTAGATAGTTCCAGGTGAATATAAATATCACTCAGGTTTCTCCCTTCCTTTCTTATATACAGTACTGTACATTTATATTACGAGAGTAGCTCATACGGCATATTTCACAGGAAAAAAAAGCAGGGGAAATTAGCGAACGAGTGCATGTTGGATGTTGGCAAGTGATAATTAGCCAATTCCAGGTGTATGGCAGTATCAATTACCTTATTTTATATATATATATATATATATTATTTTATATAAGAATAGGGCATAGGGCTCATTTCAGTGGATGAAAACAGTGGAAAAATCTGGGGAAGATTTACTTAGTGCAGAGCGGCTGAGCAGACGATATGAGAGGGTGGTGGAGGGGAGGTAGGAAGGGGAGTCTAGAACGGTGGAAAATCACTAAATTGTCAACAATGGATGGGAGTACTGATGACGTTAGTAGCTCTGACTATTGTTGGACATTGGCAGTGCTGATAGACAATACAAGTCACCACCTGAAAGCCCGGGGGAATTAAAAATAACAGAGTCACTCAAGTGACGCCCTGCGGTATGATCCATTGCACCCGACCGTCATGAAAGTGATGACCCGCAGTGTAGGGGTTAATGTATTTGGACCGCCTTCTGCATATCAGAAAACCACATAGCTGCTGTAATTAGTACAGTACGAGATTTTTTTTTTTAAGGTGAACCATGTGCTATCTTTACCTTTTGTATTATAGGAAGTGAGGGGACACTGTGCTGGGGGCTTCCCATCTCCTTTATGTTCATTATGAGATAGATGAATCATTAGCTAGACTTCACCACCCAGTGTGAGTGGGAAATTCATGTATGGCGATTTTTTTTTGTTTTGTTTTAATAACAGAGCAGAGGAAGAAAATGAAAAAGAAAAATCCATACATCAGATTACTGGTGTCCTCCATTCTTAAAAAAATCTGTCACAGTTGGACTTGAACAGCTGTAGGTTGAAGTTTGGAGGAAACAACACTAAGGAAGTGACTTGCAGTGAGATGCAGTTTGGGGAGTAAAAGATTTTTGATAGACAAAAGTTCTGCAATATGGCGATGTGACATTCCAGTCATGAGCACTACCAGATGCCCGTGTAGCACAGGGGAAGGCATGGAGAGGTGGCACAGTGGATGCAACTTTGTCTGAGCATATGCCATAAGAGTATCTGTAAAATATATAATGCAAGGGAGTCAACATTCCTTATTACCTGTAGGGGAGGTACTTTATTTGTAAAACCAGGGTTATCAGTAATTCTAACAGCCTTATTCTGTATTTTTGTCTAGTTGTTTTAGTGTAACCTCTCCACATCCATTCCACAAGGGTGAGCAATATTCCAGCTGAGAGCGTACATGACCCTTATAAACTGCGCTCAACTACTCGGCAGTGGAAGAAGCTACGACCTCTGTACAATAATCCAAGTTTCTTTGATGTGGTTTCAGCAAGTGATATGTGAAAGATCTAGCTGAGGGCATTGTTAAGTGAAGCACCAAGAATTTCAATACTTTTGGAGATAGGATTATCAGTAGCATTGAAGGCAATATAGGAATCTGGCAATATCTTTCTATAAGTAAATTGCATATATTTGGTTTTTCTAGCATTAAATGAGACAAGCTTATTTTGTCGTCATTCAGTGATCCTAGATAAGTCATGATTTATGGAGATGGCTGTACTGAGTTGTGAGTTAGAGATATTAAACTTTGTGAATGGGTATTTAAGTGTGAATGAATTGTGACGTGTTGAGTCATCTGCATATGAATGGATGGGATTATGGATGTCAGATAAGAGATCACTAATATGAATTAGAAAAGGGTTGGAGCCAGAACTGATGCTTGTGGCACACCAGCATTAACTGAGTGAGAATAGGAATATACGTCATCTACTTTTATCTTTCTGTTGCTGAGATATGAGAAAATCAGAGGAACAAAAGGCATTAGTACATGGCAAGGGAGTTTGGATAGCAGGGAACAGTGCCACACTCTGTCAAAAGCTTCAGAAATATCAAGGGCTACTGCATGAGTTTCCACATGTTGGTCAGTTGATTGATGGATGGTGTGAGTCAGCAGATTGAGCATATGGTACAGTATATGGTATACCATATTAACCCGTCAACTGTGGCATAAGTATTCAAGAGGACCTCTGGTGTGTGCAGGAAAGCACCAAAAGTATTCCAATTCTGGTCTTACAGATTGGTAGGGAATGTAATGAAGCACATGTTCCTAAATTTTTGGGTCATTATGTGCAATAGTTTAGGTGCTACTGGTATTTAAAGTTACGGTGCCATGACATCAGCCATGGTACTAATCCGAAAGAAATCGACATTGTCATTTTACTGGAAACTGATTTTAGAGTTATGAGATGAAAGAGGGTTTGTTGTATGATAAGCTAAATTAGATGCCTCCATTTGGTTTATAAATAAACAGCTGACCACAATTCATGTCCAAACAAAGTGCAGAAACTGTGATTTATGGCTCAACTTCTATGATTTAAGTAGCAGTCAAACACTGGGCATTCTGGAATGTAACGCGGTTCTCTGGTTAACACTGTTAGTCTCTTTTGACTCACCCTCAGCTGAATAAAAGCTGGTGTTAGCTGGAATAGGGCCAAAGCTACTAGAGTTATCCTGACCATTGGAGGGTTGATTGTCACGTCACAGTTTCAACGCTTGGACTTTTATGACTCAGTTTCAGCTGAGTAAAATTATGTGGTGATTGTAGAGTAAAAAACAAAATTTGCGATATCTATGAGAGGGTTAACAAAAATTCAGATGTAGGGTAATTTAGATGTCAGTCTATAGCCTTTCTCACATTTTCTGTGTTAGAAACATGATTGCCCTTGACATCTTGAACTCTCTACCATTCCCATCTTCTTGCGTTTATTAACAACCCAACCCTGTCTTACCTCCTGTCAACACTTTATCTGTCTATCCTACATCAGCTTTCCAACACTACACAGAATACCTCAGTAACATCTCTCCTCCTTCACACAACACTCCACTCCACAGACACATACACAAACAAGCAGTCACTACAGCTATCCAAAATTCAGCTAAATACTATCCTTTGTGAACCCCCTACCAGACACTCATCCCATAGAAATTGTCCCTACCAGTCAGGTCGCAATGTGGCAGTCACCTTTCATTGCTTCAGTTCTTTCTTTCTTTTTTTTTAATAGCCAGACACCTTAATTCTGGAAGAAGTGGCCACAAATGAATCACCTCCTTGTCACCTGTTTTCTCACATCAGTCTCACCCTCTCTCCAGCTTGCATCCCCCTTGCTCATATGCCTCTCCTTCTCATCTTTGGTTTCCCTTAACCCCACCTGCCCTCCACTTCACTCACACACTCCTAGTTGGTTACTTATTCCCTGTTCTTTGTAAATGGCCAAACCAGCAGAAGGTACTTTTCCTAATGCTTTCCAGCACATTAAGTTTAGCACCAAAGCTCTCCATCACTTCTTCAGTTGCCTGTCTGTCTCTCCCAGTCACTCATGTGCTCCTCTCAGATAGCCAATTTCCACTTCTTTCATTCATGACTTGTTACGGAAGTGACAGCTTACAAATATTCCATTATGTCCTCATAAGACAGCATGCTTACTCAACTAATTCAGCTCACTCTCACAACATAAAATAATTTTTCAATATAACCTCATAAAAAAGATCTGGAACATCAACAAAAGATCTGGGAACACCTGTTAAGTGGCTGGCTTTCCACAGTCCACCTGGTTCATGTCTGAATAAACAATCCTCCCTCCCCCCCCCTTGATCTTTCTTTGCAGAAGTGGCGTCCTTTCTGCATGTCCTTTGAAAAGGAGATAGAGGACTATAGTTTTGCCACCCTCGTTCGTCTTGACTGCAGTGATGAGTACTCTGAGGCCAACTCCATCATTGTCACACGCATCCAGTTCTTCTGTATTGAAATAGCACGTAATAGAGAGGGACACAATGATTCCATCCGCACTAAGTTTAAGCCACGCCCACGAACCAAGAAGGCAGAGTAGCAGTGGCATGGGTTGTTTGTATGTTTTTATGTATGATTGTGTGTGTTTCATTTGTGTTGTCAGGTTGAATTCTGTGTTAATTTGTAGGATGAATCAAAGGTCATGTGTATATGTGTATTTCAGTTGCCAGCTTCATATGCGACATGAGCAGACAGCTCTCCTTAGTGTGCTGTAATGTATATTTTCAAGATGTCCTTTACTGGTCTTGAAGGGTAAATGATCTGTATGGCCAAGGAACACCTGTTTATCTCAAAATAAGTGATCTTTCCCCACCCACTGCCTCATGCAAGGGAAGAGGCGTGGAAGAATTTTGAGTGTTGGGTAAGTAGTGCATGTATTGTGGATAAGCTACTTGTGTAATATAATTAATGTTGCACTACCTGTTAAATTGTAGAAGGTATACCAGCCCATTGTCTGCCTTTCCTATTGTACTAATGTTTTACCTATCAATTAATACCAAGTTTACCTATGAGGAATTTTAATCCCTGAACCCAAGTATGATTTTTTTTTTTCTACCTTGATATGCAGAAACACTTCCTTACCAGTTTAGATTTGTTCTAAATCTTTTTTTTCTTTTTTTTCCCCTGGTGGGAATTACGGCACTCCAATCTCGGACTGAGCCAGTTAAGGTTTATATCCAAGGGGTGGTTGGGGTTTATTGCTCACGTATTGCCACTCAGGGATGATTGAGGCTGGTCACTGTCATCTTTAATGTCAGGACCAACTTGCTTAGCCCCGGGCTCCTACGCTCCTCATGGGGCAATGTAGGATTGGATGATGGATGGATGAATTATATTCCTAGTTAAATAGAGAAGTTCCCCAAATTAGCCAGAGGAATTCAGCCAAGAATTATAAATGATTCCAGTTGTATGTAACTGAACGTATCAGATAAAGCAGAATGGAGGTACATGTTGTAGATGCAGTTGAAGTAAATGAAATGTATGTTGAGTGAAGCTGATGAAGAATGAAGAGAGGGAAACAAACAAAATGCAAAAATGTTTTTGAGGAAAACATGAGTAAAGGAGACTGATAGTAATGAGTAATGATTAACCAGATTTGGAGGGCCCTTTGGTCACTGACATGTGGCTCTTAAATGATGTAGCAAATTTTGTTCTATACTGCCTTCCAAGAATTTATCAGTATATGGAGATGGGTGTGCAGATTTTGCTGCATTTTGGTGAGTTTGGGTTAGAAAGGTTCATAAATGTTAAGTTTATTTGCAAAAGTTGTACCTGTTGAACTGATAACTCAGGTTCATTATTAGTCTTTGCAGGATAAAACATAAACATAATCCCAGCAGTATACCATTTCTGTGCGTGTTAAGTCATTGAGTGAAAGTCTGTTTTTGGTTTAAAATAGATTGTTTCTATGGGTGTGGAGTCATTAAGTGAATGTCTGTTTTTGCTTTGAAATTTATAGTTGTAAATGCAGTAAAAGTCCATTAATCTGAACACTGATAATCCGAAAATCCCAGTAATCCGAATTTTTGAAGAAGGCTGAAAAAATCTCTAAAAGTAAAAAAAAAATCAAAATTAAAAAATTCAAACTGAGCACCAAATACGCTGCAGTGCTGAGCGGTGTGGTTATGGATCAAGTAATGCATGGCATGGCAGCTCCTCGTAAACAACCAGCCACTTTTGGATCTGTACTGTAGGTTTAACCCCTACACCACGGGGTTGTCAGAGGCGCGCCGGACCCTTCCTGCGGGGATATTCGCGCTCCGACTGACTTTTTAAAAATATTAGCCAAAAATCAATTATTAGTCCTAGAATATTATAATTACATTTGCATATGGCACATACCTTCAGCTTTCTCCTGGGATGTTTTTTTTAGCACTCGTCGACTACCGTAGGACTTGTGGAGACTTCTGAAGTTGGGTAACTAAGTCTCCATTGTACACTTCCCGACATCCCCTAATCTGAGTACCACTCCAGATATTATTACTAGAAACACTATTCAATGATTTCCAAGTAGTTTGGAATCCATACTAAAAAAAAAAAAAAACCCAGTGTGAAAGCAGTGTAAAATACGAGCATGTACAAGCCTCCCACTCGCGCTAATTCGCCGCTGGTATTCTGTCATTTCTTACTCATTTACACACTCACACTTTATTATTTCTAGCACTTTATTACGCTTATATATATTTACAGTCCTTTACCGCTTCCCACACGATGTTTAGTAGGGGTAGAGGTCACGGCCTTTTATAATAGGCGCAAAAGCGGCAGAAATGGATGGGCGTCATTTCACCGTGAAGGATGAGAGCGAACTGACTGTATCTCGGTAGCCAAGAGTTGAAAATGTCAGCTTCTGATGTATATGCTAAGAAATAAGTTGTAGGAAATCTAGACAATACATAATAAATTAGGTAGTTCCAGGTGAATATAAATATCACTCAGGAGGCTTCTCCCTTCTTTTCTTATATACATTTATATTACAAGAGTAGCTCATACAGCATATTTCACCGGAAAAAAAGCAGGGGAAATTAGCGAACGAGTGCAGGTTGGATGTTGCCAAGTAATAATTAGCCAATTCCAGGTGTATGGCACTATCAGTTACCTTATTTTATATATATATATATATATTATTTTGTATAAGAATAGGGCATAGGGCTCATTTCAATGGATGAAAACAGTGGAAAAATCCAGGGAAGATTTACTTAGCGCAGAGTGGCTGAGCAGACGACACGAGAGGGTAATGGAGGGAATGTAGGGAGGGGAGTCTAGAATGGTGGAAAATGGCTAAATTGGCAACAATGGATGGGAGTACTGATGACATTAGCAACTCTGACTGTTGTTGGACATTGGCAGTGCTGATAGATGATACAAGTCACCACCTGAAAGCCCGGGCGAATTAAAAATAACAGAGTCACTCAAGTGATGCCCCGCGGTATGATCTATTGCACCCAACCATCACGAAAGTGGCGACCCGCAGTTAAGGGGTTAAGGAATTTTCCACAGTAATACATATTAAGTTTTTGTTCTTTTACAATACGTGCATATTATTTATTAACCTTGGACTTACTTTCTCTAATTGGATTTACCTGCCTGCAACTGCTGTTTTCAACACTATGCATTACTGGTTAGTTAAACAACCCACAACATCTCTTAATTTACCTATTACAGTTCGTGTCTTCAGTAATACATTATTAAGTAAAAACTTTGTGTAATACGTAATGTTAATATGTGCCATATTGTATTATGAATGAATGAAAAGTGATCCATTCGGTAAAATTTCAGTTTAAACCTGAAATAGAGGTCCCACCCAAAAATCCGAAAAATCTGATAATCTGAATGATTCTCGGTCCACTGCCGTTCGGATTAATGGACTTTTACTGTGTTGAATTATCTGGTTGTAGTTGCATATTCTACACCACATCTGATGAGAGATACTAGGTGACTTTTATATCTCTAAATAAAAATACAGTATAATCAGCAGTAATACTGCAGCCCATCATCTTCTGTTTGGGTTCACATTCAGGTAATCCTGGGTAATAAGAACACCAAATCCATATGAGTCTATAACACTGTAAAAAGAAAGTGATTCATTATAAGTGTTAAATAAAGCCAAACTACCATCATTGTAAAGCAGCAAGTGATCAGTGATTTTTCAAAATTTGGTAATTAATACAACTGTTTGGCATGAATGGAAAATGTACATGTAGAATGGCAGCCATACTGAAAAATGTCAAAACAGAGAAACACAGTAGAAGTTGCAAATTCATGAGCCAGCATTAAGTGTTGCAAATTTTCTTCTGTGAAGTTATAGGTCTAGTGATGCTGTATGAGTAGTAATGAATGCAGGTGGGGCAGGTCTGGATATTGTTGAGTTTGATTAGATGATGATGATGTTTCTGTTTTGTATTATATTTTCTGTAATGTTCTCCAATGATGTGATACTGAATCAGATACATAGAGTACAGTAACCAAATTCTTTATAGGTAATATGTAAACATAGTGCCCTGTGACAGTTGCCATGACATCGTCATTTCCAACTGAGAGACAGTTTTGATTATTTTTGAGCAGATGAATTATCAGAATTACAGTAAACTGTAAAACAGGACAAGTACTTATTTACCGTTATGAGTACAGTACAGTATCTCTTAGTCATCATGATTACTCCAGACACCCCACAGCATGATGAAAACCTAACCTGTGTTTGTTTGCTCTGACTAATTGGTATTAGTATACTGTATTCCTCACCAGCCTGGCATTATTGTAAAATTAATTTCTCATCATGTCCTTTTACCTTGATTCTCTGTCTGTCCCTGGGCTGCTCGTCTCATATCTGTTTTTCTCTTCTTAAGATGGTGCCTGCCCATATCTATTTCTGCCTTTTTAAATCTTTCCCCTATTGAACTCATCAGATGCCAGCCAGAATAAGAACTGGCATCAGCTGTGGCACCAGAAGAGATTCCTCAGAGCTGATAGAATAGACAGAATAAGAATCTAAGCTGACAGTGGTGGCAAGAAGGTTGTGGTTATAATATGCTTTGTACCATTATCCATAAAGGTCTCTTCTCATCTTTTTCATTCATACTTGAGCACTCCCAAGGACATACTTTGTATATAGCTACCTGATTAACAGTATAGACATTTTACTCATCTTAATGTTACTGGCAATATACCTTCATATTTCTGTTCTTCACTTGAGTTGGTTGTACTGTAAGTATCTACAAGAATGTAGTGTATATTCCTCAGTACATTCTAGCACTTCACCTGTTGGCTAAGGCACATATCTGTTGAACAGATTTGTTTTCTTGTTCATGATGATTACTTTTAAAGTTTTTGCTTTAATTCGGCAGCCATATCATGTGGCTTCTTTCAGGGATCACTGAAAAGAAGTACAGTAAAACCTCACTATAATGGACTAATTGGGGCCCAAACCATTCTGGAAAAAACGAAATTCTGATAAAAGCGACATCTGGACTTCCCCCTGCTAACCCAGACTTTTTCTGATATATTGTATCAGTCATTAGTCCAGATCTCACCAACAGCTTTTAAACTGTTTTCACTACCATTTCAGTACTGTACTGTATTATACTTTCACTACAATAATCAAATGGTAAAATATATACAGTATAATGCTGTAATACTGTACTGCACACTGATAACTCTTTTTTTATTTACCTTATTGTGGTGAACATAGCTGAAGTAGTCAGTCAGTCTGGACTGCTTGTGACTTTATCAGACTTTTTCTGATATATTAAAATTCTGTCCAGTAGCTCCTCGATTCTGGTAAAAGTGAACTCCAGTCTGTCAAAGTCTGTTATGTTGAGGTTTTACTGTATGTTCGTTTCGTTTTTGAAGGCTCCAACATGCTTGCATGTGTCGGCCCCGGTCACCTAATGGCGGCTCTCCACGCTGCTCGATCTCTGGCAGCCTCCCTATTCAGTCCCTTAACCCTTAAGTCACATTTAATGACCTCGTCCCATGTCTTTCTCGGTCTACCCCTCGGTTATTAGCAGATAAATGTTTGATCAATTACATACCGTCAGTTCATTTGTCATCTCAACTAAAATATCCACCATTGTCCTGTAGGTTGCTGTAAGTATTTTTTTGCAAAATTGTTCCTCTTTATTTAATATTACTGTATGCAGTAGTTACTTCTGGCAATCCAAAGGCTTTTATCTGCTGTCATGTTTACAGTGAAGTGTGAATGTATGGTCAGTCATAGATGGTTAGTAAAAGAAAAGGGGAGAAAAAGAAATTGTTAATATCTTTCATTACGTTTGCCTGCAGTACTTGTTCCACTTGCATACCTAGTACATTATGCAAACCCAGTGAATACAAGACTAGATTTGACTGGTATTAGTCAATAATGGGCAATAAAGTATTATGAATTATGCTTGTACTTTCTGTAACCTGTCTAATTGTGTCATTGTTGTTTTAATTATGTTTTTTACTTTCATTTGTACTTTCCTTAGCTTTTTTTACAGTTTCCAATACATTATCTATAATGTATCCCTTTGAATTGTGCAATATGGTTTTTGGTACTATAGGCATTGTTTCTAATAGACGTGTTTAGTAGCAGAATATCTTAAACAGATTACAGATATTGCCATCTGTTTCTTACCTTGTACATTTTAGTAGGAGAAAAGTGTATTGTAGTGTACTGTACTGATGTAGAGTTGATGTACTCTGATATATTTACAATATATACTGTAAACTTTTGTAATTTAGCTTCAGTTGATAAATAATTGCAGCATAGCATCTCTAACACACTAACACTAGTATCCAGTAGATTCTTCACACATTATTTAAGAATACCATCCATGGTGATGTTTTCTGTATGGCATTTGTGGTACAATATCTTTTATAATCATCCCAACACTTTTTGCATTTAAGACTTCAGTGTTCTGCTTGTGCCTAACAAGTAATCCATCAGGATATTTTTTTCATTTTTCTTTTTAGTTTTACATAAAATTTATTGGTATTTTGCAAATTTGGTTTAACATGGGTTTCCTTCAAACATCTTATGTGCATTTGTTAAACATTAGACACTAATTCTGAGCAAGCCATTTTGGTATTACAGGTATGCTTATAATTAATAGCTAATGGATAACTTGATGTGGAAGCTCTTAAGTAAGTACCAGATATAGTTTGGACAAATTGGAACCATAAAACACATTTAGAGAGTAACCTTTTCAGCACAGTGATGTCTTTTTGTAGTTTATTTGTGTTGCTCTCAGGCAATTTCATTGAAGCTAGGAGGAGAGATTGATGAAGGCTATATTTATCCTCTCAAGTTTATAAAGTCACCCCTAAGCCAAAAATAATTATTTGGAGAAATCTTTCATTAAATGAGAAAGATATCATCATGCATCAAGAGGTTAGTAGGTCTCCAGTGTTGAACTGCTCTTTAGACTATTCAGATTCTGTGATTTGGATAAAATTGCTTCAGACTGTCTTCAGCTTTGTGATTCCTGCTGAATGTGATTACTACATCAAGTAAGTGTGCATACATAATTACAGTAGCTTGAGAATGTGCCCTGAAATTATGGAATATTCCATATGCTGTACAGTAATACAGGGTAAATAAAAATTCACTAATCACTGCTGCCAGCAGGTGGTCAGTTTCTTGATACTGCTTATGGTATCTTCAGTATCAGGAGCCTAATAATAAGTCTTTCATAATCCAGTTAATCAGGGCTGGTGTAACAACTGTATACAGTTACCAACTGTGATTCCAGGGTTTAACCCATTAGCTCCCACGGTTCCTGTGTGAGGGATTGTGTTGGAAGGGTACTAGGAGTACTGCCTTCTGCCCCACGGCTCATAATCATGAAGCTCCTAGATCCCTACCTCAGGGTTCCCCTCTTTCTTTACTTGAAATTGCCCCGCTCCGTCCTACACTGAAGTCGCTGGATGCAAATGAGTTAAAGAAACTGATTGATTTGTCAGTTTTTAACTCATTAACTCCCATGGTTCCTGTGTGAGGGATTGTGCTGGAAGGGTACTAGGCATATTGCCCTCTGCCTCTTGGCTCATGGTCACGAAGCTCTTAGGTCCCTACCCCAGGGTTCCCCCCTTTATTAACTTTTGAAATTGCCCAGCTCCATCCTAGACTGAGGACACTGGGTGCAAGTAGGTTAAGCAGTAGATTGTGTCCATATTGAATGTGACATTTGTAATGGTTTACTGTAATTTGATGCTGAACTTGGTTGCTTACAGATCATTCCAGTGATTTATCTGTGAATTGACTTTTTCACTATTGTGATAACTACAGATGCATATTCTGGTTGTAAGGTACCCATCACCAACCTTCTCACAAGAAATTCCATGTCATAGCAAAATCAAACACTTGTTCCTCAACGCAGCTTGAGATGTAATATTTACAGTCTTAAGTAAGATTCATCACTTTCCAAGTGTCCAATGGGAGGTCCCTTTCACTGTCCACCAGGCAGATGTACGAATATTCTGACTATAGAGGCCCTACTACACCAGTGGTGTGCCACAAACAGTTGTTTGGGGGAAATTCACCTAGACACCCTTATTTCTCAGCCAACCATGAGACTCTGTTCAATACCTACGTTGCCTCTGGGCCTGACTTCATATTATCTCTAATGCTGACCATGCAACCCTACTTTTTCCTAATCCAAACTTATCAGTAAGTGAAACGTACCTCGTCACCCCCCCACCTTACTTTTTCTCCTTCCTGGAGATAGGGCATCCCTCTAGTTTAGTTGCCATCAACTCTGTCAAAGCTAAACCCATACCTTGAGTACTGTAACTGAGCATCTGTGAAAATGCAGAGATCTTTGACATTGACGTCAGTAATCACTCCTCCCTGATAACCCTGTCTGACATAGGCTACCTTCTGTTCACACCCTGAAACAAAAGTCACAGCCACTAGCTCATTGAATCATTCTGCAGACCTTTTTGCATAGTCTGATAATGCCATAAAACTTACCCTGTCTCATCACTGCTTAAACAGTCAAACTACGTCAGTGCCAGCTTCCACACAGGAAAACCTCATGTGTAATGAAAAGAGGTCAAATGTTTTCGTTGTTTGTATATAAAGGCTCCAGCATGCTTGCATGAGTTGGCCTTGGTTGCATAAAGGTGGCTTTCCATGCTGCCCGATCTCTGGCAGCCTCCCTGCTCAGCCCCATATCCCTTAGGTCATACTCTGTGATCTCGCTTTTTTTTTTTTTTTCCCCAGCCTCTCGCAGCCCACCCTTGACATTCACACCTTTCACCTTCCACACCCATTTGTCATCATCCACCATATCAATGTGCCCGAACTACTTCAGTCTAGGCCTCCTCATTGCAAAACATACATTCAAGCCCATCCATCCTCTCAATTCTTCAGTTGCAGTCCTATCCCCCATAGGCCCCACATTCAAGGATGCACTACACACCTATGCAGTCATTACCATTTTTGTGCACTTGAACCGACGAATATCCTCTTCTTTTACTGCGCAGGTCTCACTGCCATACATTATTACACTCCTAACATATGCTGTGTACGAGGACTTCTAGCTTGGAGCGAGAGCCCTCTCAGTGTTAAGAGAACATCTTCCTGAACTTCCTCTAACCATTCCTTACCCCGGCCTCAGAGCCAGCACATAACATGTCTCCCAAATAGCAGAACTTCTCCACACACTCAAGAGACTCCAGCAAAATCAGTCCTTTCTTTACCCCCAATCTCTACATGCTTTCCCCAACACACCACACACACGAATCAATATTATTTTGCAGCCCAGCTCTAATACCACTATATCTCTTATGCATTCACTTGTCACAAACACTTGTGGCATAGTGCACAAGGCCATATTCCCTCTACTTTGACAGTACCGTCACTAGCCCTACATATCATCACTTATGTTTTATCCTTGTTTACTTTCAAACCCCCCCTACCTCATTCCGTCTCTCCACTTCCTAGATCTTTCCTTCACCTCCGTCTCATTCTTCTCAATCAACACCAAGTCATCAGCATACAACTCCCATGGGAGTCCATTTCTGAGGTCGTGAGAGAGCTTCAAGCGCTATGATAAACAATTAGGGACTCAAGACTGACCCCAGTTACGCACCAACATTCATGGAAAACTCACAACTTAAATCCCCATTCACCCTCACTTGCGTGCGAGCACCCTCGTACATTTCTATAATCACTTTAACCAGCCATTCCTTGATCCCAAGCTTTCTCATTACCCAGTTCTCCACCTCCCAAGGAACTCAGTAAAAAGCTTTCTTCAAATCAACAAAAACAAAATACAGCCATGTGTTGCTTTATGTCTGTTCGCTATGTGATACTATAAGACCGAACAAAACGTTAGACCCATATTTGGATTACAGTACCATCAGAGAAGCCCAGCACATTACCCATCACTGAAGATGCCAAAAAATCACTTCAAAATGTTTGGTTATTCACAAAACTACTGCATACTTACATTTTGGGTTACTAACAAGTGCTACTTCATCCCAAAGACTTTGTTGTTGTTGTTGTTTTAACAAGTGAAATGAGACTACTAAGTTAAAGACCCCATATTTTAGATATGCAACAGAGTAGCCATTTATGCTGCAAGGGTTTACCCTGCAGATCAGATTGCATTACCTGAATGGCATAATCATGTTGCTCTCACTTGGTCATAACACCTTTCTTGAATGGGGTCACTATATTCAGCCTAAAATAGATTTCTGGCTGAAGGGATTGTTGATACCTAAAAGAATAAATGCACCGATAACAGAACCCATAGTGAATGAAATGGACCTTAATTTCCGTGACATGGAAGGAATGGGTGTGAAGGGCCTGCATGGGTTTTGAGTAATTTCTGTTTGCCAATGGACCAGTTAGTGTTGAATTAGCCCACATGAAAAATAATAGACAGTTTCATTTGTTCTCAATGTGTCAGCTATTATTATTATTATTATTATTATTATTATTATAATTTTTATGTTTTGGGGGAGCGTCGACCCTGAAGAGGTTTTATTCTCACAGTGCTAACTTTTTTTTCCCCCTAGTTCGGTGTTCATTCATTAATCCTGCGTTAGATGGACGTACGAGTATATGGAAATACAGCGACCGTTCTGTCCTTTATTTTTCGTCCCTTAATTTTACTATAGGGGAATCTTAGCTTTAAGTACCAGTTGAAGAAGGTATTCGGAGTGTTTCATGTTTGCATGTAAAAACAACCTAAGGTAGTAGAGGGGAGGGGGGTTGAAGCAACCACAGATATCATACTGAATGTCAAAGAAAAAATATGAAAATAATAGCCAAGAAGCTATTATAAAGAAAAAAAAAATGAAAGCTAGAATGAAGGCAAATCTGTTGAGGTGTTTATGCGTTGGGCAGCATTGATGAGTGACCTGTACGGCGTCAGGTGATAAATAGGCTAGAAATCCAAAGAACCTCACCTTATCTTTATGAGGGAAGAAAAGTCGAAATGATTATGATGATGATAATACCACCAACAGCAGTACGATTATCAGGTGTACATGGTTAAGATATATTCTGGCAATAGTTTGATGGGGAGGTTTGCTTTAGTGGTTCTTGATAAAGCATCCTTGGATTTTGGCACCTGAGACTGACAAAGTTAGACGAACTCCTGGTCGTAGCTGTGACTTATTTTTGCAGGCAGAGCAAGAAGTATGGAAAGATATAGCATTCTTCTGTCCTTGTACATCTTTTAAAGCAAAATAACTTACGATCATTTTTTTTCACAAGGGGGATTTGTTTTTATAAGAAGAACACACGTCGGAAGATGCTGCTCTTGTTTTTCCTGCAAAGGGAGATAACTTATGACAGAGAATTATTCGTGGTTTGTTTGTGAATTCTGGCAAAGGTGTGTAGCTAAAGCTTGTACATGTTGCTTATTTTTGTGGATACTTTTTTCCAGACTGTCGAGGTAGAAGTTGATGGATGACAGCCCGTTGCCTTCTCTGTCCCTCATCTTCTGTCAGTTCAGTGCTCCTGAATTCAGAAGGATGTGAAATTAGGTAAGAGGTTGTTGCAGAGTTGTGTGTATTAAGAAAAGTTTGGCATTAATGTTTGGAGTATGTTACTCTTTTTGCAGCAACGCCATATACTTAGATTTCACTATACACATAAGTTTTCATATGGCATTTTTTTTTCCCAGACCTCCTTCCCGTAGACCCCTTCCTTTTCATCTTCCCTAAATATTGTAGCTCAGTTTGGTCCTGGTTCTTTATCGAAATTTCGGAGGAGTGTTGTTGTTGTGATCCTATTGCTGATCTGGACGTGAACCTATGGACTGCAGGAAACCCATCATTTCAGCTGGATGCTCCCATTGGTCATGCCCCATCCTTTCCCCATGCCCAAACCATCTCAATCTACCTCACCTCATCACAACACCAGTACACTTTTGTCGAGGTTATGTTAAAGGGTTAATTGCGTTGTGATGATGAGATGCATGTAGTGAGTGTAGTTATAGTTTGATCGTTTCGTTTATAAAGGCTCCAACATCCTTGCATGCGTCGGCCGTGGTCACCTAATGCGGTTTTCCATGCTGCTTGTTCTCGGCCAGCCTCCCTATTCAGTCTCTTATCCCAGGGGTCACTCTCTATGATCTCATCCCAGGTCTTTTTCGGTCTGTCTCTCGCAATACTACATTCTTTCTGCATGTCCAACCATCTCAATAACCTCTCCTCATCACAACACATACACTCCAGTCCCATCCTTCCTCTTAACTCTTCCATCGCAGACTCAGCCCCCCCAGGGCTCACATTCAAGTTCGCACTGCGCATCTACCTAATCATTGTCATTTCTGTATGTTTGAGCATGTGAATATCCTCTTCCTTTATTGCCCAGGTCTCACTACCATACAGCATTACACTCCTAACACATGCCACATACAAAGATCCCTTAGCAGGGAGGAGAGCCCTCTCAGTGTCAGGAGAGGCAACAGCTCCCTGAACTTCTTCCAACCACTCCTCACTCTAACCACAGAGCTAGCTCCAACCCCACCTTCAGCACTTAACATGTCTCCCATGTAACAAAACTCTTCAACACACTTGAGAGACTTACCAGCAAAGTCAGTCCCTTTCACGCCTGACAATCTCCGCATGCTCTCCCCAATGCATTGCACACATGAAATCAACATTATCTCGCAGTCTCCCACTAATATGCACCCACTTATCACAAACACTGTACAAGATGGAATTACCTCCCACACCCTTGTGGCAAATCGCACATGGCCACTCTCCCTCTGTGACAGTACCGCCGCCAACCATTGATACCATCGCCTTTGTTTTATATGCATTTACCCTCAAGCTCTTGTGTCTCATACCATCTCTCCACTTAATAAAGCTCTCATCAGCCTCCCTTTCATTCTCTGCAATTAACACCAAATCATCAGCATACAGCATCACCAACGGGAGTCCATTTCTGAAGTCACTTGAGAGGGCTTCAAGCACCATGATGAAAAACTACAAGGGGCTCAAGACTGACCCCTGATGCACTCCAACATTCGCAGAAAACTCATCACTCAAATCTTCATTCACTGACCCGGGTGCGAGCACCCACATACATAGCCATAGCCACTCTAACCAGCCACTCCTCAATCCCTAGGGACTCTGTCAATGGTCTTCTCCAAATCAACAAAAACGAAGTACAAATCCCTTTTCTCTCTTATATGTTTTTCCTGAAGCTATCGAACAATGAATATGGCATCATTGGTCCCTTTGCCTGGCATAAATCTAAACTGCATCTCATCAATATTCACTCTTTCTCTGATTATACCTTCTGGAACTCTCTCCATTACCTTCAGTATCTGATTCAAAAGTTTTTTGCCTCTACAATTTCCTCTTTCCAGGGCATCACTCTTCTCCATGTTCGCATTTACATTCACACTCTTCAGTCAGTCATCTGAGACAACACACTCATATATAATCGTATTTATCAAATCATTAACTAACCCCACTCCTTTAATATCCTGAGACCTTCAGCATATCAAGTCAACTCAGACACTTCTGCCGCCTTCCCCACCTGCATCCTGCCTGTTGCCCCACTCAGAGTAGCAACATGAATCAAAGGCCAAGGGCCAAACAGTGGATCTGCTGACTCCATGCCTTCCCTGTTCTAGTCAAACTCTTCATTCAGCAACCGGTTATAATGCTTTCTCCAGGCGTCTTTAATATCCCCATTGTTCACCGCTACCTTTCCTTCATCATTCTTCACACACTGCTCACTCATGATATCCCTGTTTTCCCTCTTCATCTGATTTGCCACCTTAAATATCATATTCTTCCTTTCAACACTATTTAGGTTATCCAGTAAAAGTCTCTGAGACTCAGATTTTGCCGTGTGTTCTTCTTTTCTAGCCCTACACTTGATAGCCAGGTATTCCTCTTTGTTACCACTCCTTTTCCAACCCCGGAAAAGCCTTCTTTTCTCCTTATCTGCAGCTTCCACACCCTCATCCCACCACCATGTCTCTGTATGTCTTGGTGGGGCCCCTTGTCCATCCACACACAGTCAATAACTCTCTGGAGATTGTTCTTGAGAGCTCTGTACTGTTCTTTAACACCCAGCAGCTCCCTGTTCAGGCACCAATGTACACATCTTACTGTGAAAGACGTCCCTGACTGCTTGGTTTTTCAACTTCCTTATTTTCCTCATAGGTGCACAGGCCCTCTTCTTCATCACCCTCTCCTTAAGCACCATGTCACATGTCAATAATTTGTGTTGCTGGACACACACTTTGCTCCCTATAAACTTTAACATCCCTCACCAACCTCCTGTCAGTCCTCATGACCAGGAAATAGTTTGTCTGGCTACCATTTCCCCCTGACTTGTGTGAATTTATTTTGTGTTATTCACTGCGGGAGCAGGGAAGTGTAATTTCTATATCACAATCAGGATACTGTAGATGTACTCTTTGTCTTTCTGGGGAAACGTAGTTTCTAATAAAAATGAGTATCTGATGCGGATTCATAATGGACGTTTGGTTGGAGGTTGTAGATGGCTGTGTGGTTTGTGTATAATTATATTTGTTAAATGAAGAATTGGGCGCATGTTTTTTTTTTTTTTTTATGTGTCCGACTCTGGGCATAGGCTTCACAGCCTGCTATCAAGGCCCAGTCGTCCTCCTACAATCTACATGTCACCACTTCGGCGCTTAACACCCACCGTCCATATTGAATACATGCTAGGGCTGTCTCATACAGGACTGGTGTATTGGTATTAGCGGGGTCATTTTTACAACATGTCGGCGGGTCTTCTGGTAGATCAGTAAAGCCTGATTTAATGAAATTCAAATCCTTAAATTGTTCCCTGCACCAGCGAGGATTCGAACCTGGGTCCCACGGGACCGCAAGCCAACTCTCTACCGATCGAGCTACAGGGTAGTTGTCGAAGTATCTAGTGAAGTGTTGAGGTTCGTCTCTTTGTTTCTTTGTGGTGGTGGGGGACGGAGTTGCGTTGGTGCAACGTAAAGCCAAATATATGTGTGATGCATCCTGAAGCAAAAAATTGTGTATCTCTGGTGTTCCTGTCGTTCGTATTGGGAGTAATTTTGTTGCCATGTGCAAGTGATGTGTATTTGTGGGCTCTAGACATCGTGTTATTTTTCTGTAACCGTTGTGTTTTCTGAAGCTTTTCCATATGTGTTCTGGAAGGCAGGAGCCTAGGCTGGGCTCTTGTCATTCATTGTGTTTACGACAGCGTTTGTGTTGATGTTTCCTTTATGTTGAGTAAAAGTCATGTATGTGTATCCAAAATTAAATCCAAGAATTTTGGGTGTCTTTCCAGTGGAGAGTTTGGTTAAAGAAGGATACTTGAGGTTGCGTATGAGATTCATGTTTTCTGGAGTGAAGAGATTATAGTTGGTTGGATTTGTAAAATTAAGCATGTAATTCTGTTTGTGTAATCCAGTGTTCTAGAGAGTAGATCTATTGTTGGAGATGACTTGCTGCTTGTTGAGTTTTGGAGTGTTGTGAGGCTGTTGCTAGGTTAGCAGTAATTTTCTGAAGCGGGGAGATGGTAGATCGTGGAAGAAAGGGTTATAAAGTGACAGTGAGAGGACTGAACTCTGTGGAACACCGTTGGATTGTAGTCACTGTTTGGAGCGTTGGTTCTGAATGATTACTAGTGATTCATTGTCCGAGAGGAAGTCGACAAACCACTTCTTGGTCATTATCTTCAGTATCTGAAGAGATTTGTCAAGATCTTTTGGTACTGTATCAGAAGCTATGTCTTCGAATCGGAGGGATTACTCGTAGAGAACACATATGGTAGCTGATTTTTTTTTTTTTTTAATGCAAGGAAGAAGGAACCAAAGGCCATGGGCCCGCATACTGTCCCTTCCAAGAAAAAACAAAAACAATAGCCTACAAAAGAGAGCCAAATTCAAGATCCATTCATTTCGAGATTCCTGGACACACTGCGTTTGAAAGACTGGAGATCATAGGAAGTAGGGAATACAGACAGAGGAAGACAGTTCCAGAGTTGACCAGTTGCATAAATGAAGGACTGGGAGTAACGGTTATCTCTTGCATTAGAGAGTTGGACAGAAAAGGGATGAGAGTTTGGTGCTAGACGGGTACTACGTGCCCGTCGTAGAGGTGGAGGGATGCAAGCAGACAGTTCAGAGGAACAGTGACCGTTGACGTACCGATAGAAGAGAGATAAAGATGCAACAGTGCGGCGAAGAGACAAAGGTTGAAGGAACTCAATAAGAGGAGGAGAGTTAATGAGACGAAAAGCCTTTGACTCCACACTGTTGAGAGTTGTACTCCATACATGGGCGAATAAAACCAGTGTACAAGGTCAACAACTGTGCAGGGGTAAAGAAAGTTCGGAGTCTGCTTAGTGTATCATTCCCGTTATATGTATGTATTATGCCTTGTGCGTTGACAACATGGCCTAGAAAGTTGATTTTCTTTCTCAGGAAGTCACATTTACTGAGGTAGATTTTCAATGATACAGTGGGGGCACACAGTGGGGGGGGGGGGCATATATACATATACATAACGGGCATAATACAGACATATAACGGGAATGGTACAATATTAGCACACCTAATCTCTTGGAAGCAGATTTCACAAGAGATGTAATATGTTCTTTCCAAGATAAATCCCATGAGAATGAAACCCCAAGCATGTTCAAGGATGATGCAGGGCTGAGCTGGACATTATTAAACATTAGTGGGTAATCCTGAGGAAGATTTTGTCGGGTTGATAAGAGTAAGAACTGAGTCTTTGATGCATTAAAAATAACAAGATTATTTTTTACTCCAATCAGAGATACGAGCCAAGCCAGACATTAGGTTTGCCATAGCCTCATCCTTTTTTCGTTGAAGTAACTGCTGAGATGGCGTTGCGGAAACCGAATGGAAAGGTGAAGGGTGGAATCACCAGCATATGAGTGGATAGGTTAGATGTACAGCTTAGAAGGTCATTGATGAATAAAAGGAAGAAAGTTGATTATAGAACAGAGCCCTGAGGAACACCACTGTTGATAGGTCTAGGAGAAGAACGATGGCCGTCTACAACAGCGGCTGTAGAACGACCAGAAAGGAAGCTAGAGATGAAGGCACAGATGGAAGGATAGAAGCAGTAGGAGGGCAGTTTGGAAATTAAAGATTTATGCCAGACATGATCGAAAGCCTTTGAGATGTCAAGTGCAATGGCAAAGCTTTCGCCAAAGTCCCGAAAGGAGGATGACCAGGAGTCTGAAAAGTAGGTGAGAAGATCGCCAGTGGAGCGTCCCTGACAGAACCCACACTGACGATCAGAGCGAAGGTTGTAACAGGAAAGATGCTTTAAAATTTTTCTTTTAAGAATTGACTTGAAAACTTTTGAGACACAGGATGCTAAAGCAATTGGACGATAGTTAGAGGGTTGGGAATGGTCACCCTTCTTTGGGACTGGCTGAATGAGAGCAAACTTCCAGCAAGAAGGAAAGGTACAAGTTGATAGACAAAGGTGAAAGAGTTTACCTAGACAGGGTGTAAGCACAGGAGCACAGTTTTTG
>JAGKTI010001359.1:67312-87691 GCA_018397915.1 Birgus latro | reverse complement strand
ATAGTGGTGGTGAGATGAATAGGATGGTGATGGTGGAATGGTGGGTGGTGGTGATAAAGTGCGTGGTTAGTGGTGAAGTGATGGAAGGTGTCTTGGTGGTGGTGGTGAAGGGGGCTGTGTCGTAGTGATGAAAGGGGTGATAATGGAGTGGTGGTGATGGGAGTTGTGATGATGGTGGTGATGAAGATAGTGGTGGTGATGATGGTGGTGATGAAGATAGTGGTGGTGATGATGGTGGTGATGAAGATAGTGGTGGAGATGATGGTGGTGATGAGGGTAGTAGTGGTGAAGGGAAGTGTGGGTCCTCAGTGTGGGTGGACCTCCAATCCCTCTCTTCCTTATACGTGGTCAAGGTAAGATTAGAGCCAGCCAGACCTCAGCTCTCTCTCTCTCTCTCTCTCTCTCTCTCTCTCTCTCTCTCTCTCTCTCTCTCTCATAAAGTTTCTTTAGCTTTTACCTTCACTGTAACAAACAACCTTGAAAGAAACAATAGGTCACTTGCTGTTTCCCTTCTCTCTCTCTCCCATAAAGTTTCTTTAGTTTTTACCTTCACTGTAACAAACAACCTTGAAAGAAACAATAGGTCACTTGCTGTTTCACTTTCTCTTTCTCTCTCTCTCTCTCTCTCTAAAAGTCAAGAACTGAATTTTTATCGGCTGGCGTGCGGTCAGGTAAGGAATTTGATACTAGGCTGCGACGGACGAGGAGGGGGGAGGAGGAGGAATGGAGGGGGAGAGCGAGAGAGAGGAGAGGGAGGGAGGAGCAGGAAGGGAGAGAGGGAGGGAGCATGAAGGGAGAAATGGAGAGAGAGCGAGTAGGTCAGCTGGTTACGTACACACACACACATACACTTCGACAATACCCTTTCCACTCTAACCTGGCTTGTAATTACCAAACCCTCCACCTTGAATACCGGGTACTAATAATAGATTAACACTAGAATATGATACCAGTCACGAAGAAGTGCTTTGGAAATGATGCAGAGATAAATTATTGTCATTCTTCCACTGAGCTACGTGAAATAAGTTCCCAGAGAACGAAAATTAGGCCAAGTTAAGATGAAAGGAGTATAGTTGAAGTCCCCGAGTGCCAGCCAGTGATGGCCTATTGCTCGCTGTACCTAGGTACGGGAACTCTACATAGAACTATGAGAAATTTTTACTTTAAATTGTCTTTTAAATCTTTGGAGGTAGGAATTCACTGCTTTATCGGTACAGTTGAAAATTACATACTTTCCATATGCATCAAATTAAAAATGCTGCATGGAATAAGGTATGTAAGAAGCAGAAAAACAAACTTACCCTGCAGAGGAGAGCCGTACGTCCACACACTTCACTGTCTGACTGAGAACTGGCGGTGATGCTGCTAACTGCTTCAGTGTTGCCAGTTCAAATTTATAAATGTCGCCAGAGTGTCCAGTCACCTGCAGGAGAAAAGGGAGAAAAAGTCGAGAAGTACAAACAGAAACACATGTATTTCCCAAAAGTTGGACGAATACATAGCGGAAAAACCGAACCATCTGAAACACGCATTTGTAAAGATGGGGTTTCATTGCATTTCGTCAGTTGTATATTTCCTTCAGATGGAAGTGGGAAAATAGTTGTTTCTGTGGGGAGGGAGGGCCTGCCTAAGTATAGAACCCCTGTAGAAAAGGATATCCACCTGCCTACATCCCCCGGATTGTTTGGCTGTGGGATAAGTGACGTGGAGGTGTATAGTACGTAAGAGGACTGCTGGGCCTCAGGGAAAAGACTGTGCGAGCCTATGCCTAGAGCTGAAAAAAAAAAAAAAAAGTGTATATAAAGGAGGGCTGAATTGACTCTACTGATGAAGGAAACTCTGACCTGGGCTAAAATTGCCGTCTTTCCACCTTGAATGATGAGTGGTGATGGCCGACGGTCTAGGCCGTCCTCACAGAATGCGGCGTTAAACAATGGACTTGTATGGTGCTTCATAATGGGTCAGGTAACAAAAGAGGTAAAATCACTAAAAGTTCCTTACCTCACTTACTAAATGACAGGTGGCAAAATATAGAGCTTTCTAATCCTGCTTTTGCGATGCTGATTTGTCTATACCAAAGTTTGCAATATAAATTCGGAATCCAGGTGCCTATGAAGTCTGTTACGTCTATAGTGCCACCACTGCAGACGAAAATTGGGTTGAGAAGGGAAGGTAGATTGTAGGCGTGATATTTTACTAAGGGCGCTGGGAATAAATGGGTGGCTGCGGGTGAGAGGCACCATGGAGGAGGTGGATTTAAGTGACGACCCGACCAAGAGGTACTCGGACACTCTCCCAGGTGATGCCGATGACATCCCCGACCCCAGGATTCAGGTGGGTTGGGCCCCATTGAAGCACAGCATTTGTATGTCAAGGCATAATATGAACATTGTAATATGTAATAACGTATTTTTAGTGATTTAAAGAATTAATTCTTAATGCAGCACCTTTTTTTTGTGGATAACACCCGAGGAGTTTATTCATTGATGGAATATTCTTTGCATTCATAAGGATCTATAATCTCATAGGTATAACAGCACTTGGGTCATTGTGTTTGGTAGAATTTATGCTTAGTAGCATCAGTCAGAGGAGCTTTTTAGTTTAGTCAGTCATATTTTTCAGCAGACAAAGATTTTCTCATTTCCTTTTCAGTGCAGCAATTCATGTTGATGGTTTGCCAGTTAATTTCTGACTAAAGTTCTTATTGGCCTGATGAAAGAGCATGGTTCTAATGATGGCAGAGCACTACCAAAGCCTTCCAGAGGGCCCGTAGTAATAATGATCTGTTGACTTTGGCCTGAGTTAAGTCAGATTATGTCAGATTATGTCATGGTCAGGTAGTGACGGATAAGAAAATGCCCAACACTTGCCGCCACACAAATCTCTGTTGTATCATTGTCATCTCCTTTGAATGAAAGTTACCTTGGTCAGTGTTTTCTTTACAGGCTTCTCTATTCCAGTGGTTTTCTCATTTTCTCCAGCTTATTTTTGTCATGTGTCAGTTGATATGATGTTGAAGGTTGTTGGAAGGGTGTGTTAGTTTGTAAACTAACCTCATCTTACCAAACCATTAGGGATCCTAGCATATCCAGATGGCATTACTTTGCCATGCACAACAACAAATGGCACCCATCTCTCATCAAAACTACCTCATGCCTTTCATTATGTACAGTCTTATGCAGGAACAGATGAGGTTAGTTTAATATCTGACAATATATAGGTTTGCAACAACATGCAACATGAGATTATGGCACACATGATAAAAACAAATTGTTGAGAAGGAGAACAGCCCAAAGAGGATGTCTTATCGACTGTTTCCTTGACAGTTCATAAAAGGCAAGTTGATTTTCCTAATGTTGCCATAACCTTTACTTGAATGTACTGTATTATGGACATTATTTTAAGATTCATTTATGTCACCCTGTTGTGGTTATTGGTAAATGAAAATTTATTCTCCAGATGACAGTAGATTGGAAAGGATTGCCATCGCCTGGAAGCACTGATGTAACTGGTTGACCGCACTGCAGGATTATACAGTGCCCGTTAACTTTCTCCCTATCCCTCAAAAGGAGGATAGTGGATTGCAAGGAAAGACAGATTTTTCCTGCAACGTACCAGATTCACATCCAGGCAAACCTTGGACCATAACAACAGCAGCAACAACAAGAATGGAGTAAAAACTGCTATTGAGGATGTTTTCCAGCAGGCACTGTAGCAGAAAGAGCCAGAAAAATAGCAGATCTGATATTGCTGAATGATAGTAACTCAGTAGAACATATTTTATCCTTTATTATATTACCATTCCAGGTGCAGCTGGAACGACTCAACACAGCAACTGACACAATAAACAAATTAGAAGTTGATCTTGATGTAAGTACGATATAGTAAATGACACTGGTGTTTTGTGTGGTGTGTGTGTGGTATAGCTCACAGAAAAATCAGAGATAGAGGAGCTCCAAGCTTTTGCCTGTATTTCATGATATTTTCAGGGTGAAGATATTGATGTGAAGTACAGATGAAAGCTCAGTGCTCTACTGTGTTTGATTTTCCTGTGAGTTTTACAACTTGCTAATATTTGTCATCATATGCTCATGTGGAAGTGAAGCTTGGACCCTGTTGGAGGGACAGAAGTCAAGAGTGAGAGCAGTGGAAATGAGTTATCTGAGAAGAGCATGTGGAGTTACATGGAGAGATAGACTGACAAATGAGGAAGTGAAGGAGCGTTGCGGTGTGGATGTGGATGTGATAGGAAGCGTTAGGAAGAACACATTAAGGTGGTTTGGCCATGTGGAGAGGATGGAAAGTGAGAGACTGATGAGGAGAGTGTATGTGAGTGAGCTGAAGGGAGGGAGAGGGGGGGGAGACCAAGGATGAGATGGAGGGATGAAGTGGAGAGGTATATGAGAGAGGGGGGTGTGAGTTGGGTGCTGGGCAGTGAAATGGCGGGGGACAGAGCGACATGGAGGTGATTTGTTGGTGGCCACCCCTTATGGGTTTAAGGCGTCTGGCAATAGATAGATGCTCATGTGATATTACATTCATATACAGTACATACATACTGTACATATATACATGCACACTTACACAAATATAACATACATTAAACCTTTTTCTCCTCTTTGGAAGCTACATCAGTCCAGAATGGTTTTGAGTAACCATTCTTTGGACTCTTGATCACATCCAAACAAAATATTTTCATTGTAAATCTTATTGTGCATTGTTTGCTACAGAAATTTGTGTATTGATGGCATTTGGCTGTCCAAGGCATTTGTCAGCTCACACATGAAGTCATTCTGCCAACTGCTAAGGCAATGGGAGTAATCCCTCTGTTATCCGGACATCCATTTTCCGAATGATCCATTACCCAGATGCTGTGATGTGGCTGTATTTGCCAGCTCACACATGAAGTCATTCTGCCAACTGCTAAGGTAATGGGAGTGTTTAGATACAGTAAGCCCTCAATTATCCGGATGTCCATTTTTCAAATGATCCATTACCCAGATGCTGTGATGTGGCTGTATTAAACCATTATACTGTACATACATTTTTCCATTTTATTCGGACAAAGTGCTTGCATCTGGATGGAAATTATGGCCATGCGAACATTTTTGCCCGCCCGGGCGGGAATAGCCCTGTGGCACTGCGCTGTCTGGCTCAGTAGTTCACCCAGCATCCACTAGAGACCACCTTGGCATTCCCATTTCCCATCCAGCGACTGTGTAGTGAATGGTTCCTCTCAGACAGTTGTTATGGCAGCACACGTCCTGGCTTTTGTGGTGTTCCCTACCTGCTTCAGGCCTTGCTATTCCTTGCATGCCACTAGACCACACAGGATGAACTGTACAGTGCAACAGCTTTGCCAGCTGCAGTGCAATAGTCAGAGTCAAGGAGCTAGCGGGTTATTCAGCATGACACCCTGCGAGGAAGCATGAGTATTGATGATGATTTTATTCTAGCTTACTGTACTGTACCATGATTTTATTCCATTTTACCATTTTGTTTTGTATACCCACTCCATTTTTCTTGTGTACTGTTTTTTTTATTTTTTATTTTATTTATTTATTTATTTTTGGTCACTGCAATGTATGGCCCTTCAGTGGTGATTGCTTGTCTGGGGTTGATGGGTCTGCTTGACTGTGGTAATTGCTTGGCTCTGGTTTTTAGGTCTGCTTGACCAGATAGAGTAGTGTTAAACAACAGGAACAAGCGTTGTACGATGTACTGTACTGTAGTGGCCTTTTTCAGTGGTTTTCAAAGTTAGGTAATGTACAAAGAGGGGCCAGGGGAGAAGTCCATTATCTGGACAGATCCACTTTTCGGACATGCTTTTGTCACTAGCATGTTGGATGATCGAGGGTTTACTGAACACCATTTTGTGTATCTTGCTGTGGCTGATAACTCCTTGAATCCATGTACCATCTTTTTTCATTTATTTGTGCTACTCGCAGATGATTTTATTCAACTTGGGAAAGTCCTTTGGAACTGAAGGGCTTTGTTAATGTTTTATCTGGACCCTCTGGTAAAGCTCACCCACAGTTGAATAAAGTGGTCAGGAGATGGCAAGAGTAAAATGCATAAGATACTCACAGTTTCATTTGGTTAAGAGGGTTGAGTGTTAAGTTAGGAGTGGTCCAAGTCTAGGATTAAGCCTAAATGTACAGTTTTCCTGCTTTTTGAACCACATTGATGTGTCTTAACAATGCACTGTACTTTTTCCCATTAGGAGGCTCGAATGGTATTCCGGCAGCTTCTCACAGACTCCACACACCGCATTGATGCTCTGGCCAAAAGGCTGGGCAAGTGTGTGGAGCAGTCCAGACCATACTACGAAGCTCGCATCCATGCTAAGCAAGTATGTTATCAGTGTTGTTTTGTTAATGGTTCTGTGATAGGGAATACTGGTATGTTCATTGACCCAGCAGCATCTGAAGGACAGCTGAGATACCATAGAGTGCTAGATTTTATTTCTTGCCATCAAGTAGTTTAACTCAGTGGGGAAAATACCTAAGCCATAGTAGGGCCTAGTATATTCATCTCATTTACAAATGATTCATCATTTTCATGATTTTGTATATGCCAAACAGCTCCATATGTCTTGGTTCAGGATTTTCATGAGGGTTTATTTAAAGTAAACTACTTTAAAGCGGTTTACCTTAGGTGCAAGCCTATGATAACTGAATAAAACCCATGGTTGTCAGGGTAGTGCCTTATACCAGTGATTCTCAACCTTCCCTCTGTCATTTACACTCAAGGCTTAATAGCCATCCTTTTACCCCCCTCCCCCAACCCTCGCATAATAAAAGGCCCAGATGCACAAAACATGAAGATAGGAAATGCCCTTAATATGAAGATACTATAGAAAATTAACTTTGATAAGGGAAGACAAAATATGGTTCACTCATATCGGTCAGAATGAAACAAAAATACCAGAACCATTTAAAGTGGAAACACTGCTGCTGCAGTGTCTCAGCCAATTTACTTATTTAGTAAATGTTTAAGAAAAATACTGTATTCTCATTTTGGGGGTAAATATATTTACCCCCAGCCATGGGATTTTTTACCCCTTAAGGGTAGATTTGCCTCTGGTTGAGAACAACTGCCTCATACAGTACAAAACAATGATAAATATTTTGACAGTGCTGCCTGTATATAGTACACCAACATAAACACACAAACAACAGCAACTGGATAATGTTATGTTTTGTGTCCATTTTGTATGAAAGTCCTTTGTAAGCTGACTGTAAGTATCTGATGGTTAAACTGCTTTAACAAAGGATGTTATGTTCTTCATGGCTAATTTGCCCACACAGCATGCTAAAATTGTACACTCTTATCATGTCTGTTACAGTACATTAAAAGTTTTATTAAGAAGATGCTGTACTGTATATGAAAGCAATGTACAGTAACAGACTAAAACTTATTTATGAAGGTATGATATTACACCTTTGTCATGACTGTATTTTTAGGCCCTGAAGGAGACACAGGGAGCAGCGGTGAGGTATGAGCGTGCCATGAGTCAGCATAATGCAGCGCGAGAGATGGTACTGAGAACAGAAACTGGCCTCATGGAGAAAGGCTGTGTATTTGATGACACATGGCAGGAAATGCTTAATCATGCCACAACAAAGGTACCTATACTGTACTAGGGAGGGAGGATCTTTACATTTGACTTTGTAAATCTAAACTAGGACTCCATACAGTATTTCATACAGGTAAATAGACATTGATATGTCTGTATCCATTACATAACTGACCTACAGTCAAAATACTGTAACCATACTAGCCAACTTTGCTTATCTGTCGGTAGTGTCAGTGTGATATGCCTACAGTAAGTAGTAAGTAAGTGTAAGAGTACACCATTGGCAGTTTTATGTGCTTGACAAAAATGTCAGAATATTATTCAAAATAAGGAGGGAGGGGGTGGAATAAAAGCATTGAAAATTGAATGACTAACTCATTATCTTTGGTGTGCAGCACTGGACACACCAAGCTACCTAACATTGTTGTTCATAGCGTCGCTGTACTGCTTAGTGTGCTCAGTTCATGAATTGGAATTTTGATGATCTAATTATTTTGTTTTGTATTGATAATTACTGTACGTGCGATAAATAGTTATAGCTTTTAACAGGTTGCTTTTGTACCCTGAAGGTAAATGATGCAGAAAAGGAAAAGATAGAGAGTGCAGCAGAACATCGCCGCACTTCAGTTGCGTACCATGAAGCAGAGACACGGGTGAAGGCACTCCAGAAGGAACTCAAGCGAGCCATTGCCAAGTCCAGGTAAGCTACAATTACCATGGGGTATGGCCTGTCAAAGAAGATACTGTACTTGTACTTGATATAACAAACCCTCTTTTTCCGTGATATCATTGTGCTGTCAATAATTTCATACTGATGTCAGTACAGTAGTTGCATTTTTCAAATAGTGCTGTTATTTGGTAAACTTTGTAAGCCTACTGTATGTTGTTTGTTATGACTAATAATTTGGCAGAGCATAACCTTACAAGAAGCATTATCTTCGTGCTAACTGAGGGTTTATTATATGTTTACAGTACCGGTAGTTGTAATAGTTTGGTGTATACGTAAGGTAACTGCTGAAATTTAATAAATCTTATGCAAATGAAAACTTTCTTTTTAGACTTTGACCCAGAACTGGGTTGTGTTTTAAATCTGTTACTTGTTATAGCAATTAGGCAATGGGACAGGCATGTGAGATGGGAGTTGTTCATAGGGACCTCAGCTTTAGAAAAAAAAGAAAAAAAGTAATAGCAAATACCATTTTCACTTCAGACAGTTTGGGGCTTGTTGTATCAAAAGGTATATGAGGATAAAGTAGCCTGGAGGCTGTTCTGTCTTTGCCATCCTCAGTTTGAGAGTTCCTGAGAGGGAGCTTGGCATTAGAAATGGTGACATTCTGGCAATGGAATGCCATCATCATCAGTGACTAAAGTGGGAAGCTAATACTAAATGTCAAGTATTATCAGCATAGAAATATACACAAATTTAGCATTACTGAATATAAATGGAGACTGTTACAATTGTTATATACTGTATATCATATGGAAAGACTAAAACTTCAGATTTTAGGGCCTGTAAAGCCAAGTGTCTCCAACACTTGCCTACCCTACAAGTGAAAAATACCTTTTGTATTTGTGGCCCCAGCCTCACCTGGACATGAACCTGGTGGATTTCAGGCTGAAACTCTTCTTTTCCCACAGTCCATCCTCCTCCTCTCAGGAGATAATTAGGAACTTGAGGAACATTTGTATATCAGGGCAGTGGATCAGTCTGGCTGTATCAGTGCCACTGCATGAAAGTGTCCCTCTGCACTGCTCCCATCTGGAGATACCACAAGAATACCCAAGATAGATGATAGGAGAGGTAAGTGAGGACACCATTGCAAGGACAAAAAATTTCTTTTTTTCTTTTTTTTTTTTTTAATGCACCAGACTGCCAGGAGACCATTTGGTAATATGGTTACCACCCAGCATAGTGGGTGGTTTCTTGGGCTACAAGAAACAGTTTGGCATGTCATATAGTGTAGAGTCAGGAGCAGTATCCACTACATCCAGTGGAAGAATGGCAGGTGCCTGCACTAGACTTTAATATTTGTTCCACTAAATAGTGGAGCAGTTACATTCCATAACTGCATGTACTTTTGATAACAAGTGGATGGATAAATCTTTGGCAGGATAGTTTCTTCCCTTAGCCTTACAATTGGATCAGTCTAAGCAGGTATTATATACATAGAACAGGTAAGAAAGAGTGGGGTTAGGGATTATTGAGGCCTACCCAGCAGCCTCTTCATTATCATATGAACATATATGGTACATTATCTTTGTGTTCTTGCAGCTGACAGGCAATTTTATTCAGCTAATGAGAGTATGGTACCCAAGAAGTGGAGTCTTAAGTAAAAGTTATGTCTTGCCTTTTCATTTTAAAAAGACTGTGGAGTTGAATAAAATTGCTGGAGAATAAAATGAAAAATACATCATCTGAGTTGTTCTATTTAGGTAGCATAGTGTCTTACATTATTATCATGTGTTTTACCATAGATCTAAAATTGCCATACTAGTAAAGCTATTAGTTGAAGAGTGAGTGGCTTTATTTTTTAGGTTTAGTTATTTATACAGTATTCCCTGCAGTTTTCTTGCTACATACTTTGTATTTTTTACTTGCCATGGTTCAAGAAACAGGTGTATAGTGCTGAAGTTTTAACAGACTGCTTTCATAAACTGAGTGTTGGATAGTTCATAGCCTGCCTCCAACTATTGTATCCTCTTTAAGTAAGTTCTGAGTTGTTGACTGAACTGAACTGCCTAGCGATCTCACCCCTCTGTATTTTTATTTTTATTTGTGGTTTTGTCAGTGTAGCCATGAATATGCAAAGCTTTTTCTTCCCTTGGTAGGTAACAACTTTTATTGCCTGCATCTTGACTGCTGTTTATTAAAGACCTAGCAGTTTTAAAGATTGGACAACTCCAGGTTAATTCCAGATTTACCCAGCTTGATTGTGGTTTAGTTTGTATCCAAAAGTTGAAAAGAGTCATCGTCATTTAAGAGAGATTTCTTTGATTTCCTTAATGCCCTAATACAGTTCACAGATTTGAAAGTACAGGAAGTTTGCTTAATAGTTAATCTTTTCTGCCTCTCACATTCTTCTGCTGACTAATATTCTCAAGCTGAGAGAGCTCTGGTATTTTTCTTTACTGGTGGATGAATCTCTTTTATGATGAGTCAGGGAGGAAGGTGGTGGATATGCCCTAAGTGTAAAGCAGATGCAGTTGGATAGTAATACTGTAATAATTATAATAATTTGTTTTTTTATTAGAAGAGCCAATTCTTCCAAAGGAAATCAGTAGTGCTCAAGACTTGTGTACACATTTACAATTACAGTACACCCATACACCATTATCCAGTGCATCGATAACCAGCGCTTTGCTAGACTGAACACAAGAAATAGGGGAACATTCCCACAATTCAAACAATTTGAATGTTCATCGCCTCGCTAGTCCGACATCCTGCCTCTCCAGTCCAGCACCCCGCCTCTCCCTAGGTTTGAAGGCTCCCGGTCCTCCCTCCATCCCCCCTCTGCACTCCCCCCCCTGTCTCTCTTCTACCACCTCCCCCTGACCCTCCCCCATCCCCCATCACACTCAGCACTGCCTGGCATGTCTCCCTCCGTCCCTCTGCCCTCCTCCACCCCAGGTTGTCTCCCTCTCCATCCCCCCACCCTCCCCCACCCCTGCTTGGGGTGCTGCCAGCTGCCTGCCTCTCAGTTGCCCAGAAGCCTCTCACACTAAACATCTCACCCACATTACCTTCCTGCAGGTGAAGTTTGCTGTCTCATTTTTTAGCAGTAGCACTGTTTATGAGGATAATAACATTACTTATGGTGTTTCTGTGTCATCTCTGTTGACTGAGTAAGGTATATGAGAGTTTGGGTTTGGAACACGTCCCTGGCTTTTCTTCAGGATTTTAGGGGGAAAGTTGCATTGATATCCTACATACTCACTGACCGAACACTCCCACTGGTACACAACACTGCTGGATATCGGGGTATGTGTGTACAAGAATGGCAAAATTTTAGATGTACAGGAAAAACTTCATCTACCTAAGTAACGACAACTAAACCATGTACTCATCCATCACAACACTTTTCTCAAGACTGCATCATCTCAAAAAGAAAGGGGTTTTGAGCTCTTAAAAATTGAACAAATGCCAGGTGTGTCATGAATACCAACAGTTAGTTACATAACCCAGGGGCCACATAAGTATTTTTATCCCTGACTGTATCAAGGGCAGTGTTGGCAGACAGTGTGTGGTACATCTGGAAGCAAGTATTGGAGTTGTCCAGCCTCTTACTGTGCAGGGTCTCCACTGTTTATTTGTTCTACTTTTGTTTCTCTCCCAAGTCTGAATGCACGTCGCAGCCTCTTGCAAATGAATAACCTTGTGAGGATGCACCAGCTGCAGCTCCTGTAAGTAGGTCCTCCCTGCTGCGGCAAGAAGGTGTGTCAAATGGTAGTTACCTCGGGGCCACAACTCTGACCTAACCCACACCTGCCATAGCCCAACCCACACTTGCCATAACCTAACTCACACATGACATAAGCTAACCCACCCTTACCACCACCTCACTACTTCTTGCACACATCTCTGCAATTATATACTGTTTTTGAATTTCCCATTTCAGTCACCTGAGTGCCAACTCACTGTGCAACTTCTCTACACCTTCAACTGCTGTACATTCCATATACAGCTGACACAGAATGCCACCTCTTAGTATCAGCATACTGTATCAGTACATTAATTACCAGTAAAGTAGTGAACAGATCACCCAGTACCTATTTGTAAGCTTATAATCTGGCGAGCACTATGCACTGTAATACACATACTTGCCATAAACCCAATGGCAGCCATGAAGTATGTTACTAAAAATTAGTGTAAAACATTTTCATTCCTGCAGTACTGTATTGCCAAGCTGCAAATTGGCTTAGTGTTATCATTGCTTTTAGAACTGTATCTTTACATAATTTTCAGATGCGTGCATTGTGCTAAATATTTCCTACATTCAGTATACAGTATCAGTACAGATTTGGCCAGTCTACAGTGCCATCACTCAGTACCACATTTCAATTAGCACTCCATAGCACTGTCTCTTGTTGTGAACCCGGACATTACCGCACATATTGTTTTGTGGTATATTCTTAAAGATGCTGACTGTTCTTAATTTTTTGGAACACTTTAGGGTAGTTTTACAGTACTGTATTTTGCCATTGGCCTTTTTTTTTAATGTAGTTTGCCCTTTTGAAACATAAGATATCTAATTTTGTGCTCTTTAAACTTTGTGACTAAGGTATTTGTCATTTTGAATTAATTGAACATTCATATGAATATCTTCTGAAGTTTAATGAAAAATCAAAGCATATTTCAGGTTACATGCTGTTATGCCCTATACTGGTATCCCTGACTGTACCGTAGGACAGATTGTTAAAAAGCCGCAGTACATACACTGATCAGGTTAGAATATCGGACAACTGGACATTTGGGATCCAGATCATCTACACTTGTTTGTAATCTCTTTGATACAGCTGCACTTGGTTATGTAACATCATTACAGTAAAATATCATTGGTGTACACAATATTGGTAATGTAGAAAGTAGAAAAATCACTGGTACCAGCATCTGGAGATGTACCGGTAGTGATAACATATTATGGCAAGTTAAGTAAAACAGTTGTTATTGTATCATCAGATCAGTGCCCACCAATCAGTTGTATAGTGAGAGATGCCTGGGCTTTCAACCTCTTCAGACTCTTGATGTATTTTTTTATTATTATTTTCAAATTATTGAGCTGAGAGGAATTTCCTGAATTGGATAGACTAGATTTAGGTTCAGTATGAAAGATGTCTGCTTAGATAAAATCACCTGGAAGTAGGAAGAATAACACATAAAATACATCATTGGATGGAAGGAGTGAAAGGATTAGCTTCATAGTATCAGCTCACTAAATTTGTTTGATACTTAAGGGCTGGCTGGCTGGTAGTGAGGGGCAGAGTGAGTCAGTGGTAGTCAGAGAATCACAGCATGAATAAACTGAGTTCTACTGTACTTAAACACTCCTAATAATTACTATGTACTAGGACATTGTGGCCCTGGAGTAACTACCCTTAATTTTACTAATGTTGATATCATTGATTTCATAAAGCAATTGAAACCTCTAACAGTTTTGATGCTTTTCCCAGTTTGCAGTTTGGTAACATTAGAGCCTTGGAATTGCTGCATTTCTGTACTAATATGCTGCTGCATTAATAAGGGAAAGTTACATTTTTTTTTTTACCCCTTAACTTCTTTATTTAATACATGTACTTTTAAGTTTTAAGCCATAATAACACAGCCTGGCTTAGCATTTATGTTTTTTTCCTAAAAGTAGTTAATTTAGATTTACAATGAAATTCTTTATAGAATTTAGTATTATTTTTTTGTTTTTGGTTGTTGCTGCTAATAGTATCCTTGACTGTTTTTTCCTCAGATACATGAATGAATAAAGAGCTTCATCCACTAATTTGCTAGTAAATGAGACAGAATAATCCATTAAGCAGTGCCAGCATTGCTTGCCATTGCACAATAGGTGCCATGACAGCCTTGTTGCTGCTAATAGTATCCTTGACTGTTTTTTTCCCAGATACATGAATGAATAAACAGCTTAATCCACTAATTTGCTAGTAAATGAGCCTGAGAATACTCCATTAAGCATTGCCAACATTTCTTGCCATAGCACAATGTGTACCACGACAGCCTCTGTAGGAAAAAATGTGTGTGCTGTACTGTAGTATCATAACCACAGGAAACGCACAAAAACTTGAGTAATTTAGCATGTGTTGGAATCTGGATTTGTTGAAATTCCCTGTATGCTGAGGTTTACTGATTCATGTCATCATAAGTTTGAATTGAAGGTTGACGTTTTAAACAGATGTCTACTCCATTCTTTCCTGAATACTTGGCAAGTAATATTGATTTATTTCCAGCATCACTGATATTTAACTAGACAACAATCCAAACGGAACTAGTCATATGCCGTAATATATGTATGTGTACTTCTTACTGGGGTTTGCTTCAGTACACATGTTGAATATCCATACCTTGATTTTTCCGCAAGAAGTAATCAGACCTTTTTTTCTTACTCTGTGTTGAACAGATACCCTTAAAAGAGTTCCACTATATTCTTTTAAGCCTTGTGTTGGTGGAACATTAAATGCTGTGGAATATCTTAGGAATCATATTACAATACTGTTGATATATCAAAAGTATCCACATGTTCGTTAGCCAGACATTTAGCATGAGTAACTTAACACTGAGTTTTACAGAACTTTCTCTCAAGGTTGGTGTATCAGTGACAAAGGGTGAGGTGGGATGGACTTCTGTCCTCTGCTCTGTCTCTTGATGTATTATGTAACTTCCAGGTACTGTTAGATGCATTTATATCTTTTTCAGAGTACTGATGATTATTTTAGAAAGGTGCACACATTATGCCCCATATATCATCATCATCATGATGCACTTAAAGTAGTGTAATTGTATTTTCAAAACAACATGTCTTTAATTAAAAGACCCATTATCCTTCATTAAGGAGGTTTTTTGAGGCACTGAGGGAAACCTGCCAAAGTTGATGGAATAAGGGGCCTCCTTTGACAAGATGTTTGTGAATACCCCTTGATATCTGGAGTCAGAAATGATGAGGCACTAAGAGGACAGTAGTGGCTAATGCCATCCCTTGCTTTGTATGCCCAGCATCTTTGAAGACATCTGTTGAAGGTTTTTGCCTTCAAATATCCAGATTTGCCAAAGAGAAAAATTTACAGTAGAGCAAATATTGACGAAGATGAGCAATTAAGGCACTTAATCGGATTAAGCCTGTGCATGTTTATATCCAAGGGATGGTTGGGGTTTATTGCTCATGCAATGCCACTCAGGGATGAATGAAGTTGGTCACTCTCATCTTAAATGTCAGGACCAACTTGCCTAGCCCCTGGCTCCTGCACTCCTCATAGGACAACACTGGATTAGATGATGGATGGATGGATGGATTAATTCAGAATGATCTTGGCAAATCAGCCACGTTCATTTATGCTATGCATGGCATAATTTCCAGTATACTTAACACTTGCATGGCAGTGCTGATGAGCTGAAGTTTGTATATTCAGCCCCAGAAATTATTGTCAGTGATGAAAACCCTACCATTCTATTGTACTGTACAGTAATACTATCATTATGTCCATGGGAGTTTCAGATAACAATCTTTACTAATGGAGGGTGGATCTTTTCAGTTAAATTAGAGTTTATTGTATGCAGTAACAGGTTTTACTGTAGCGTTGTGTGGTTGTGTTGACTGCCGCAGACCGTACTTTGAGCTGAAGGCAGCAGTGAATCAGCAGCTGGAGGGACAGAAGCGTGAGGTGCGGCAGTTGGAGGAGAGTGTAGCTCGGGCCAAGCTTACCTACTCCGATGCTCTGGCCACGCTTGAGAGAATATCCAATGAGATTCATCACGTGAGTTCACATCGCACCCACATCTTAAACCCATTAAGCGAATGCTCTCTTCAGAGTTGAAAGAAACCCCAGAACCAAATATTCAGTTACAGCAAGTGAGTTTGGAGGCACCCTGAGGAAAGGGCGTTGAACCACACGCAAAACTACCCTGGAATATCATTTACTTGAAGTGGTTTAATTTCTTACCCTCTCCTTTGTTTGAATATAATTTCAAAGGTAATAAGCTCTTCCTTTTTTGCATGTATGTACTATATTTTCAGATAAATTGATGGCACTGCATAAAAGAATTGTGTATCATAGGAAGGGTAGTCACAAACAAATTACTTTCCTGTCACATTGGCCTCTGCTATCAGGTTGCCCTCAATTCAACTCACACTGCCCTTAAACATATAAAATACCTAATCCTTCCATCTCATCCTTAGGATAAAAACACTTCTGTCTGTCTATCTGTCTATTGCCAGACGCCTTAATCCCGTAAGGGGTGGCCACAAACAAATCGCCTCCATGTTGCTCTGTCCCCTGCCATTTCACTGCCCTGTTCCCAGCTCACCCCCCTCTCTCATATACTTCTCCACTCCATCCCTCCATCTCATCCTTGGTCTCCCCCTCCTTCTTTCCCCCTCCACCTCACTCGCATACACTCTCCTCGTCAGTCTCTCACTCTCCATCCTCTCCACATGGCCAAACTACCTTAATGTGTTCTTCCTAACGTTTCCTATCGCATCCACATCCACACCACAGTGCTCCTTCACTTCCTCATTTGTCAGTCTATCTCTCCATGTGACTCCACATGCTCCTCTCAAATAACTCATTTCCACTGCTCTCACTCTTGACTTCTGTCCCTCCAACAGGGTCCAAGCTTCACTTCCATATATTAGAGTTGGTATCACAAACTGTCATGTAGCAGCTTCTTCACTTCTGTGCTCACTTCCCCATTCCTTATCACTGCTTTCAAGGAACCAGCAACTTTTCTTCCCTGCTGCACCCTTTCAAGCACTTCACCCTATAAACTTCCATCCTTACTCATCACACTACCCAAGTACTTAAATGAACTCACACTTTCCATATCCTCCCCATCCAATCTCACTCACTGTACATTCACTGACTTCACTTCTCTCGAAGACCATCACTTTACTCTTCCCTACATTCACCTTTACAGTAGATTCTGTTACTTACACACACTCCCAAATTCATCTACCAAGCCTTGCAGCTCCCCTTCGTCTTCACTTAACATATCATCTGCAAACAACAGTACAGGGAGTTTCCAAACAGTGCCCTCTCTCACTAGGGCCACTCCAACATCCACTGCCCGACCTTCTGGGTAACAAATTTTGACATAATATTGACATCACTGTTGCTGAATTAATCCATTACTTGATTATTTACTGTAATGCAGTGAGTCATTTAAAGCTTTGAATTTTTGTGGCAAGTAACTTTTAAGACAGCAGATTATGATGCTGTGTATGTAAGTCAGTTTCTGTATCATTCCTACTTTTGATTTTTTTAAAAACAGTATCTTCTATATTTATTTGTTTATTTCATTTACATCTTAGAACCGTCAGTCTCAGCTTGACCTTGGTGTACGAGGGATTGGTGTGGGCGCCGAATCTCCCCTACCACCTGTTCAAGCTGGGGATCAGGGTGGGAGGGTGCCACTGATAACCCCCCACCCCTGCCACTACCCAGAGTGTCCCGATGCTGCTTCACAAGAGTACAAGTCTTTACCTGGCCATCTTGGGCCGGCTGCAGCCCCCATCATGACAGCTGTGGTGAGGATGGAGGCCCTTATTATTGTCAACTTAGGACACGCCATTGAACATTTTTCTTATTTATTTGTTAAGCATATTTCATGTTTGTATTGTCTTTTATGTGTTTTGTGTCTTTTTAATAATGGTATAAATTGTATAATAATGTGAATATGAACGCATCATGTGCAGAAATCAGCTAGTAAGGAAGTGGTGCTACTACCCCCTGGACAAGAATGCAGACCATGCAGGGCATTAAGGAGAATGAAGAGTACTGTAGATGTAGGAAGAGGGATATGGCGCTGCCTCACTGCTCACATATAATGTATCACAGTCATATACTTTGTGTCAGAGGACCATGTTAATGGCACCATAAGAACCATTCTTTTATTGACATTGTATCACAGAAATTCTGAGGTTAACACCAGCATATAGAGTGCTGAATAATCTCTATAAGCCTCTGTTAGTTCAGCCTTTACAATGAAAGCAACAGATGATTGTAACATAGGCATAGCATGTTTTTCCTAACCTCACAAATATCCCTAACCCTTTTCATCTCAATTGTTAGCCACATGTAGTGAGATCAGAGGGTTGATTTGACTATATTCGATTTTTTTTCCAGCTGATGATCCACTTTCGTGAATGTGGCACCTGCGCACTCCTGCCGCGTGATTGGTTGGTTTCAATTTCATACCTGAAGTATATTTACAAATGACAATTGTACCTTATATTCCAATTCTCATAAATTCTGTTTTGCATTGTCACTGTACTATACAAACAGACATGAAATGAGTATGTATCTGTGCTTCACCCAAACAAACAATGAATTTGAGGAAGTTGAATTTGATTTGAAATATTTATTACTGTAAAAAGTACAGAGTTGTTGCATCTCTAATAAATAAATAAATATATATACTTACGGATATACAGTATATGCTTTCGGATAATATGGGCGAAGTTATCGAAGCAATGGAGTAGATGTGATCCGTAACAAAGTCTTGCGGGACGAGACAACTTGTTTTTCCCGTCTGGCCGTCTCTCGTGTCCCCCCCCTCCTCTGGCGACTGTTCCATTCGCCTCCCCACTTCCACCACTTTACCACTGACAAAACCGCTAATTTACTTAGAATGGTACTAATGTCTAATGTAACAAGTGCCTAACTATTAAGATACCTTTTATTTGCACTTACCCAGCCAAATGAGTTTAATTTTTAAAAAATATAGGGAGATGCAACAACTCTGTACCTTTTACAATAAATATTTCAAATCAGGTTCAACTTCCTCAAATTCGCCGTCCGTTTGGGTGAAGCACAGATACATACTCGTTTCATGTCTGTTTGTATAGTACAGTGACAATGCAAAACAGCATTTATGAGAACTAGAATATAAGGTACAATTGTTTTTTGTAAATGTGATACTTCAGGTATGAAACTGAAACCAACCAATCATGCGGCAGGAGTGCGCAGGTGCCACATTCACGAAAGTGGATCATCAGCTGGAAAAAAATCGAGTATAGTAACCAAGGAAACTCATTCCTGTCTCATAACTAAGACAAAAAAGTGTCATGCGACCATGATTAATCATTCAGGATAACGTAGCATTCAGGATGTGGGTGTGGCCCACTTCCATCAGGTAAAAAAAAAAAAATTATTATTCAGACTGTTTAAAATAATAATTTTAATTAGATGATTCAACTTTTTCCAGAGCCCAGAAAGTACAGCAGTTCCCACTATCACCTCAGCAACAGGATTACTTGTCAGTACCGACTTTCCGTTCTCCTCTCGGCATTACTCTACTGACAGTGAAGGGGAAGTATCAAAGAGAGAAGAGGAAGTTGTAAGGAAGGAAAGTGGAGTGGTACTGGAGACTTCTAGAGGAGATTCCAACAAAAAGCCAGATACAGGAGAAATTGTGGCAGATGAAGTGGATGGAGCAGCTACTAGTACAGAGCTGACTGGTTGGCAGGTGTGTTTGCTGTATGTTTGTGCAGTTGGCCCTCAGCTGAATAGCCTTTGTAAACCTCAGGGATGTTGAGATTAAATCAAGAAAGTCATACATTAATGGATATGGTGTTAGTTAATAAAGTTCACCTAGTTCTCTATGACAAGACTTGTATGTTTTCACCCCTGTTTGTTTATTTGATTGTTAGCAGGATTACTCAAAAACTAAAAGAGAGATCTGGACCAAATTTGGTAGGTAGTCGGCCCATGTCCCAGGGAACAACCAAGTAACTTTCGGGACCAATCCGGATTGTATTACAGATTCTGGATCCGGAAAACATGTCTTGCGAAATCTGAATCAGTGGTGAGAAAACCTAACCCATCATGAAGAGTGGTTTGGAAATTACATTGACCTTGTCGGAGAGATGCGCTCCACTGAGTGCCCCTTTAGTTAAGATTGTGTTCCGGTAAAATGGGCAAATTTTGAGGGTAATGAATGAAATTTATTAAAAGAAATCTTGGTTCACAGAACCTGAGGATTTTATAGAGTTGGTTATAGTGAGTTCGTACATGCATTAGTATATACTGTACATATGTACACACACACACACACACACACACACACACACACACACACACACACA
>JAGKTI010001359.1:24496-62439 GCA_018397915.1 Birgus latro | reverse complement strand
AATATAGATTTAGCATAGTTCCCCATGATATATATATATATATATATATAGTGTTAGGTTGCCACAGCAACTGAAAAAATAATTGAACTATGCACCTGTTCGGTTTGATTGAGAGAGAAGGATGTGAGAGAATCATATACTACTGGTATTAGTTGAATCAGTCACCAAGAGATGTATTTATTCAATTGTATATATAGAGTGAAAAGAAACTGCCTCCTAAACATTTCTGATACTGTTAGATAGATAATGAGGAGAATATAGATTTAGCATAGTTCCCCATGTTAGTACCTTGACCAGTTTGTATAGGACTATTATTCTATGCCCAGAGAGAAAAGTATAGGGTGGGTAGAATGACATGAATCACCCTTTCAAGTAGGGAGACTGATTAAATGCTTCTGCAACCTCCCAGCAAAAGAAAATTAATTAAAATATATGTCAGCTCCATCAGAACAATGGTGCCTTTTACTCAGGAACATTTTATTCTTGGACACTTTGGTGATATGGTTGGTAGAGCTTGTGGGTCAGAGGAGAATGCTTCATGGTTCAAAGCCAAGAGGTGTTTATCATGTAAATGCTGCCTGGGATGCAGGGTGGTCTCATATGGCTTAGGTGGTCTGTGCAACAGTAGCTTGTTATACCTCAGACATCCCATCCCCAGATCCTCTGGAACCTTCCTCTCTCTCCCCCTCCCCCCTCCTTTTTTTTATTTTTTATAACCAACAGACATATTCAGCTTAGAGGAAGGTATCTGGTAATGAAAGGATTATTTGAGAACGTTACAAAAACCGCCAAGGTGTATAAAGTCATCTTACAGTAATGTGAAATTTATATAAAAGGCCTCACTGCACTGATGTTCAGAAAGAAAGAAAGGCAGTTTCCTGTCACCAGAATTGAACTGGCTTAACCCAGTGAGCATAGCTGGGACATTTTTTGTTTTATCCACGATCACAGCTGTGTGGGCCTGAAACATTTATCCTTTAACTATTTTTAGGATAGTTGGAACACTTCAAGGTTGTCCCCATGCTAACATCATATAATTTAACCTTACCCTACCCCTTTTAGATGTGTTGTTACATTAATTCTAACTAACACCATACAGTTGTATTCGGCATTTGTAAGACATACAGTATGTAAGTTCTAGAGGTTAGTAACAGTCTCGGATAACTGATTTAAGCTAACATGACATAGTTTTATTCAGCATTGGTAAAATATCTCTGTAATGTAGGGATGACCTTAGCAGACAATTTTCCTGTTTTAATTAGGCTAATACTGTACAGTCCATTTTTTCACCACCGAGAAACCTCTTTAAGTCTGAAGGTAATGATAATATCTGATGAGAAGAATTAAGGAAGGGGCTAAGCCTGAGGTCAAAGCAAGTATGACTTTTAGTAAATAAAATAGAGCAGCAAAAAGTGCTCTTCAATAAAGGAGAGGTGCATGCTAAGCAAAGGAGAAACAAAAAGCCAGGCACAGGGTGAAAAACAAGAAGTTAGGATGGCACATGGTGCAGTTATAGTATCAAAATGGCATACCATGGACAAATGACACATATTTTAAATATAGCCTGAGACTTTGGTGGGGCTAGCAAGATTTGATGAGTTTCTTTACTACAATAGATGGCATGAAAAACTTGCATTTGCATTGAAGTTATATAGGTAAACATTTTTAGCCTCATTATGGGTCTAGACTGTGACTGGGATTTGCTGTCCATCTGCCCAATCCATCTGCCCTATCACTGGTAATAACTCCTTAAATCCACTGATGATGATTATGGTATATTTTATCTACTGTACTTGCATACTTTTATTCAGCTTTCAGGAGGTTTCTTGTTGTGAAGGGGCTAATGAAGGCCATATGCAACCTTTCCAGTTTGATAGGATTCTCCAAGGTTGAGTAAAATTGTCTGATGGCAGCAGAAAGAACAAATCATATCCATGTGTTAAAATAGATGATGACTTTAGTGCTGACCCTGTTGTTGGCAGGTGGGAAAAGAAGTTATTTACTGGGTACATGGCTTCTTGTAGTCAGTGGATGACAGTTTTTTTTTTTTTTTTTGTGTCTGACAGCTATCTGAAACTTTTAAGAGCAGTTTCTGTTCACTTCATATGCACATTGGCATGAGAGCTCTTCTCAGCTAGTGGCAAAAGGCAGTCCTCAACTCGCATCATGCTCTACTTAGCCCAAGATGGGATAGGTGTTTATCCGTCATATCCTCAGTTGCTGATAGCAACCTTCATGGAGTTAAAAATTTCCTGTACTCTTTTAATTTACTTATTACAGAAGTTAATAAAATTTGCACTGGTTTGACTTGTCTAAGTTTTTTTTTTTTTTGATATGTAAAGTTAAAAAAGTACAGAAGTTTAATCTGGTACAAGTATACCTGTATTGTACATAGAAATTCAGGCATGAAGTTAAATAATCAGTATTCTGTAAATTGACTTTGTATTCCATTCTCAGGCTCAAATTACCTGCACCTATAATTTATTCACTTTAACTTGGTGATTTTCTTCCTTTTCCAGCATATTTCACACAACTCAGTGGCAGGCAAAGACTGTGACAGCTTTACATTCATCCATTAGCACTTCTTCATCGCTAGCACCATAGTCTAGTGCTAATCTTTTGCTATAGCTCAGAATTCAAAAGATGGAGAGATGGCAGTTTGACACCAGGTTAAAGTGCATGGAGTGTAGGTTGTCATTATCATCACTTCCGATGCCTTCTGCCCTCCATGAAGTCCCATCTCAGTATAACCACATCAGAATCATCTCCAGGCTGTCTTAACCCTATTTGCCTGTGTCATATCTGTGCCCCTCATTCTTGCCTATGTTTTGTCCCAGTCGTCTTTTGCATCTTGTATAATCTTTGGTCACTATGACCATAGCAGAATCATCATCAGGCTTCTTTATCCCAAATTTGCCTCTGTCACATCTGTACCCTTCATTCTTGCTGATGTATTTTTCCAGTTTTGTCTTCTGTGTCTTTTATGGTGTCTTTCAACTTCACCCTTACATTTTCAGTAACTCCTCACCACAGTTTATCCACAGGCATATTTTTAATGTATCCACACCCTCCAATAATATTTCTCTGTATGCCATTACCCCATTTTACTTCATTATCCATTACCTAGTTTTGCTTTACTATAGCTTTATTTTTCATACCATAATGTTCGATCTGGTATTTATATCATGTTTCCTGCTTATGCCTGAAGCTGTTTGAATAAAAGCCATTGAACTATTTTGAATTCTCTCACTATTCAGTGGCCAAATTTTACTCCTGTATGAGAGTCAGCAGCATCAACAATGCATTGTTGTACAGTTTATAGGTAGCAGTTGATGGATTACAACTGACCCTGGAAGGTGCATATTTAATAATTGTGTGTGTTTACAAGCTGGTAATTTACCACTGTCATTCCTAAGAAGGGAACTCTGTCACAAGTACTGTACAGTGATTCAAAGTCCATCCTGAAACTCACACCATTATTGCAAGTCAAGTTATATCTCAGATTTTTTTATTTTATTTTATTTTATTTATTTATTTTTTTCCCTACAGGTTAGTTAGTTGGATAAGTGACCCCAAACTGCAGGATCTTGTGGTGTCATTGGTGGCATAACCTTCTTAGGGTGGATTTTACTGGGTTAATGCATCCACCTGTTAGTGTGAGACATGAACCCAGAGTAACAACCAGGGTAACTTGCTGCATTTGATGAACAATGATGACCTTTACAGGCATAGAACAATGCCCTTCAGAATGAAATAAATGACCATGTATCCTCACAGTACCCAGTTTGGCCATTTTTACAGCTTATATTTTATTTATTTATTTTTACTGAAAATTACCTATAAAAATTAACTTTTCATTTTATAGTCCAGAGGAAATACAGTATTTAAGATAAATTGGCCCAAACTTGATCCATCACATCCATCACCATTGCTATGTCAATTCCTAAACAATGACATGCATTTTCTAATCTGTACCTTCTTTACTGTTCTGCACTCAACCTGTAGTACTGTAGTTCATACAAGGTCCACAGTGGAAGGTGACCTAGTTGTAACTACAATTAACCCATACCCATGCTTGCCAGGTTTGAATCACAAAAGGATGTCAGTGGTGAGAACACTTCATGTAAAAGCCAAAGGATTTACACACACCATTAGCAGTAACTGAAACTGTCCAGTTACCGTATATGTTAGCCAATGAGTGAACATAAACTACTGCACAAACAAAGCCCATGTGTGTTCACTACTGATTGGGTATAGAACTCCAGACTTAGGACAAAAGCAGATTGGGAGACAAACACGTGGCTGCCTATGCAGTTTATCTGTCATCACATGACATTTTTACTTCTCTTAATAAAGAATGGGAGGGGGGTGGGGGCCAGGGATGAGGTAGAGACAACTGCAGACTGCCTCCACCATTTGCAGTGGAGTTATAGTCTAGGAAGTGAGTGCAATGTATTCTTATTGTACTGCCACCGGCCATTTGTAGCTTTCCTCTTTTCTTATATGTCATCTGAGTGAAGAGATATAACACTTGGATGCAGCCACTTTGTCATGTAGGCTACCCTAGTTCTCCAGTATGCATTCCTCCCTTTCAAGGAATAGCCATGCTTCTGAGATACCAGTGTATATATCCCTCTAATGCCATTGTTAATTAAATTCCATTGATTTTTTTTTTCTTTTTATCAGGAGATTTGAATCAGGCGCCTCTGCAAATCTCGCGCTGTGCGAGGATGCACGAGTGTCGCCGAGCTTGGTTCCAGCGTTGCCAATATGGCTCCTCGCTAGATTTAGAGATTGCTATTTTGAAAGCATAACGTCTAGAAATCTAACTTTATTCTACAGATTTATCAAATGTTTAAGCGATATCCAAGTGATCAATGGCCATATTCTTCCTCTATTAGCTATTTTGTGGAAATTTTTGTATATAGCATCATTCTATTTTAGAGGGAAAGTTTAGCGGTATATTTGGCTTAGGACTTGACAACCTTACAACGCTCTTTCCCAACCAAGAGGTGGCAAGGAGGGTGTCAGGATGGTGAGGTTCTATAATCTCTCATTATTCGTTGCATCAATATGCTAGATCGATATATTGTCGTAGGTTCTATATTGTTTGTTCTGCCACTGTATATTGGTTTAGGAATAATTTAAACCTATTTGCCCGTCCGATATAGATAAGACGTTTTTGGGTTGTGCATGGCTTATTGATGTAAACATTGCCTAAACTGAAAATTCATCAGTGTTGTGCATAAGATAGTCAGAGATTTTATAGAAATCTAAGCAACGTGCTTGATTAGCGTTTCCGGTACAAGTGTCTTTGAGCCTCTATAAGCGAGGCATTTAATATATTTCACGCTAGGTCCTTTTTTGTTTATCAACATGGAAGTGGTAGTTGTGCCATTACTTCCCTTGACCGGGAGGCATATTTCCCCCTTGTAGTCAATATACTTTGTATTTCCCGTCTGTATTATGGCCCAGCACCATCGCCCATGGCCAGGCAGCCCTAGTGGGATAGGTTAGCGCTTGGCTAGGGTAGGTCTTATGTTGGTAATTTTGTCTGGGAAACACGCTGAGCATGTTTCCAAGATAAAGCTACGGTTAGTTTTGAAACGACGGGGCGAGCGTCGCTCATAGCTGACGTTTCTGGAGGTGGTGCTGCATTGTATTACAGAAGGGAATTATGCGACCGGGAGGGCAAGAGATGGTGAAAACCTGCAGTCTTTATGTACTTTCTAGGGAGCCAAAATAACACAAATAGAATCTCAAAGAAAATTGTCAAGTTTCAGCCAACAGAGACAAGTAGCTCCTCAGTGACCAGTAGGACCTTGCTTTTTTTTTTTTTTTTTTTTTTTTTACATTCAGGAGGCCTCCTGACTAAGGTAAGAACTCACAAAACTCATTAAATAACTTCGACCCACAATTATGTAATAATATATTTCGTAATTGGTAGACTGTTAATTGAAGCATAATTCAGTGCGTGTACATTTTACCAAAACTATTGGTCGCTCTGACCGAAGGGTCGGAGGTTTGAGTCCACCCAATGGTCACTGGTAGACAGCAGGAAGGGCATCCGGTCGTAAAATGCTACACATTCCAAAACCAAAGCCTCTACCCGAGGGCAGTGTCTTAGCCCACATTGAAAAAAAAGGGGGACGGCATAAAAAAAGAAAAAAGAGTACTGTATTTGGGAATTGGAAACTGAAAAGATTTGTACATTTGATCAAAAATGTACCATGCAGAAAGGGTATGATGATATCCTGTATGATCATAGTACAGTTATGTCCTGAGAAGAATTATGTTATTTATCAGGAAGGAAAATAGCTTTCACTGTTGAGTTGGATTAGGTTATAGTAGTTTTACCATTTTCCTTCCTTTTAGAAAGATGCTCAGGTTAGGTCTGAGAGATCACGAGTAGCTTTGAGGGATGGCATGTTTTGGGTCAAAATTGCAGTTATTTTATTTTATTTTTGTTAAAAAATATTTAGTACAAAAACTTGATTTATTTGTATTAATTTATACACTTATTCCCATAGAAATGTTAAACACAGCACTATGCACAGCTAACTCCATATATCTATACAGTACTATAATGCCATCTTTTCCCTTCATTTGCCATTCCTTGGTATGCCCTGGATAAAAGAAAAAAAAAAAGTGCCATATCTGAATTACATACAGTACTAATGGCCATTTGGTAAATCCATTTAAATTAAACTACAGGATGAACTTGGACATCCTACAGCTTGAGTTTTAATAGGTGGGAACTCGTGCATATCAGCTTCAACTGACTTGCACTGCTATTGTCTGTGTTGTGAGTGATACTGGTATTTAAAGACCAGCTTGTTTTAAAGTGAAGCATTTCTTCCTTGTATGTTACCATGGCAGTACATAGTACATTGTTCTGTCTCCTGCTTTACAATTTGTTAATGTAATGGCAATCTGTTTTCAGGCTGCCCACAAGACGTTTCGTATTAAGATGAAGCTTGCCAAAAAAATGAAGCAGAATAGGCCCATTCCTCCTTGGATTAGGAATTGCACTGGCAACAAGATCAGGTGGGTAAAAATTCTGTGAAGCAAGCATTAATTTCTGGATGTTAGTTCAATAACTGTTCATTTGCAACACTGAAATTTATTTGTTGTATTTAGCTTATGTGTAATACTGTGTCGGTGATGCTATTCTGTTTTGTAAGTAATGTACGGCTGTGTTTTAAAGGGTGATTTGCTTTTGTTGAAAATTTTGACTGGATTTCAGATAATTGTGTGTATGAACCTGTATGAAGATAAAATTTTTAATATTTTCCAATTAAAAGTGATAATTTGATATTTCGTCAAGCAGGCAGCCAGAGAGAATTTAAGAGGCAAAACGATGGATGGGATAGAAATGATGGAACTGAAAATTATTAAACAGAGGTCATGGTCTAGCTGTTGTGGAACAAGGACTATGGCCACATGCTGTATGCTAAATTGGATATAGCCAGTGGGAATTCTCTCTGTACAAGTTAGGAATGAATGGATTCACAAAATATAGTGTGGTGTTAGAATGCAGGATGTAAGATTTTCTGAGATTTTTGTAAGGGTAGTTGGGCAGTAGATTGTAGAGTGGATAGTGATAGTAGAGTCAATGCCACTTCACATATATAGTTGTGATACCTGGGAGACATGCTGAGTGTGAGGAGAACCAAAGGTCATTTCTAATGGCAGAATAAGTGGATGGAAGAAGATTAGAGAACCTTGCCTCTCTGCTATGAAGGGGTTCTTGTTTCATGCCAAGAGTTTTCTGCAAAATGTCTATCTATCTATTGCCAGACGCCTCAATCCCGAACGGGGTGGCCACAAACAAATCGCCTCCATGTCACTCTGTCCCCTGCCATTTCACTACCACGCTCCCAACTCACACCCCCCTCTCTCATATACCTCTCCACTCCATCCCTCCATCTCATCCTCGGCCTCCCCCTCCCTCTTGCCCCCTCCACGTCACTCACATACACTCTCCTCGTCAATCTTTCACTCTCCATCCTCTCCACATGCCCAAACCACCTTAACGTGTTTCTCCTAACGCTTCCCATCACGTCCTCAACCACACCACAACGCTCCTTCACTTCCTCATTTGTTAGTCTGTCTCTCCATGTGACTCCACATGCTCCTCTCAAATAACTCATTTCCACTGCTCTCACTCTTGACTTCTGTCCTTCCAACAGGGTCCAAGCTTCACTTCCATATGTCAGAGTTGGTATCACAATACTGTCATGTAACAACTTTTTCACTTCCATGCTCACCTCCCTGTTTCTTATCACTGCTTTCAACGAACCAGCAACCTTCCTTCCCTGCTGTACCCTTTCGAACACTTCACCCTCCAGACTACCATCCTTACTCATCACACTGCCCAAGTACTTAAATTCACTCACATTCTCCATATCCTTCCCATCCAATCTCACTATACACTCACTGGCTTCACTTCTCTCGAAGACCATCACTTTACTCTGCAAATTGTGTGAGAAGTTTTTCTATATGGTAGTGAGAGAGAAGAGGATATAGTCACACTGGAATGAACAGAAATTATGATGTTGAGACAGATGAGTAATGTCTCACTGAGTGACAGAGAATAGTGTAGTGCACTGCAAGGGAGATTAAGAAATATTGAGAGAAATTATGTGAACTGATAGGTTGATGGTTTGGACGTGACATAGAGGGGTAGGGGAATGGATTAGGTGAGACACAGATAAGAATATGGGGGGAAGAGGGCCCAAAGGCAGACTGAGGAAAATGCAAGATGTCGTGTGTGTAAATCTGTATGCAGTATTGTAGGAATTGAGGATGGGGGAGAGCCCTCTTCTTTACTTTGTCTTATTCTTGGATTATCTCTACAGGTACAATGCAAAGAGGCGCCACTGGAGGAGGACCAAGCTTAAGCTGTAAGTGATGTGGGTTGGTCTGCAGATGTTGACAAGGACTGCACCCATCACTTGTGCTGACTAAAGTTTAATAAATCTTTAAGTGGATCACATCATTTGGTTTCCGTACTAACCTCATTGTCTATCTATCTATCTATTGCCAGACGCCTCAATCCCGCACGGGGTGGCCACAAACAAATCGCCTCCATGTCACTCTGTCCCCTGCCATTTCACTACCACGCTCCCAACTCACACCCCCCTCTCTCATATACTACATTGTACTACACTGTAATAAACACCCAAGTTAAACCATGATGTGTGATGAATTTAATCTAGAAAGCTATTTGCTTCTGGAGTTGACCAGTAATGTATTTTCATAGAAACTGTACATAAATTTAGTTAGCTAATTCTCAGATAGGTGGTGGCAACCATCATCTACTAAGTTGATGTAGTGCTGCCTGCTTTTCCTTTACCTTTATCATTCTTTTTCTGTCTACCTTCCTTTCTTCCTATGTATTCAATCTTACTCAGCCACCCTTTACAGGATTGAGATCTGGCTATAGATAGCTAGAATCCCCAAACATAACTAAAGATATGAGAAATTAAATTTGTGTGAGAAAGTAAAAAGTATACATTTTGTGTCACCTCTGAATTTTTGTTACTGTGTTGAATGTTCAGCTACCTTAGTGTGTGTGTGATGAAGATTCATCATCGTGGGGGGGAAACGTGAAACATTGGTAAGATGCCATACAGTTGCTTCCTATTACAAATGTGAATTGTAGTATGAAATATTTTTTGTACTGTCAGGTTTGTGAAAAGTTTCAACCCATGCCACAGTTGTGACCTCTTGTAGCATTGAGTTACTAGTACGTAGTGGGATGCTAGGTGGCCCATGCTAGGCTCCTACAAGAGTAACTAAGCTACAAGAATGAGGTAATCCCCCATCCTCCAAACCCTAAAATAAACCCTACTCTTTTGCAAGCGTGGGTGCAGCTTCACAAACAAGCATATGTTAGTTATTTGTCATAATGTTTTAGAAGATACTCAAGGGACACAGGTGGGAGGAGTCTGATATACATTTCCTTGTCCTTTACAGACTGCACAGATGTAGAAAGCTAGAAGAATCACAAGGGTAAGACCAACTGGCACTGGAACCTTAGCCTGTTCTTAGTGAGCCATGGTGCATATTACATGGATGTTCTCAAATGATATGTCATTTACATATTTTCAGCACAAACTATGCTTCTCTCATGTAGAGAGAGGATAGAAAGGTGTAATAGGTAGTCATATCACACCCTTCTGCTGTCTAATACTGTACTCAAGATCAGTGAGAGGGGCATTGGCCACCCCTGAAATTCCCCTGGCCACTCCGATCACAAATCCTAGCTACTGTAAATCCCTGAACAAGATGCAGCAGTTAGTTTGTTTCATCAGCTCCTTCCCTCCCTGATTATGTTTTGTCTGCAGTGGCAGTCTATATCTCTCTCATCATTGTTTCAGCAGATGCTGTTCTGAAACGTCATCAGTGCAGCCCCACATTACTGTATTTTCGGTCCCTCAACTGCAACTTGGTACTGTCATCTCAGCATTTGACCTATGTCTTTCGAACGCGGAGTGGAGGCAATGGCATATTGTCGTAAAAGAAATAGATTTTACTTTGGCAACCGCTGTCAACTTCAAACAGTTGATTTTGAAAAGTAAAACGTGTTTCCCCTTGCTGGCAAACCTGTGGAGGGGGGGGGGGGAATTGTGCTTTAGAGGGACGGTTAAGGGAAGTCAGGGTGATGAAGGGTCTCTTGCTCAGTTTTGGCAGCAAAACTCATGTCGTCTTGCTTCATGAAGATTGCATTGACGTGCCGGCCAATACATGGGCCATATGCCATTGGCTGGCCCTTCTATGGTCTGTCTGGTGACAGCACAAGTACCTTGCTAGGATGGCAAATCGGCAGCCTCATGTGCGTATATCAACCGCGAGGTTCATTTACCATAAACAAGGGACAGCATCGGCTGGTCCATATTAAACGTTTGTTGCTGAAGGCTGTATAAATAAAGAAGGCGTAATTTGCGTCAGCAAGTGCTTGCCTGCTTGCCACGACGTGGCCCTGCACGTGCAGTTGAAGTGACGTGGTTTGGATTAATGTGTGTGTGTGTGTTCATTTATGGGGAGTGAAGCAAGACGATTACTGCCAACATCCTGTCCCGTGCGACGTAACATTATTGCAATTTTCGTTAATTAATATTTCCCCAAATATAGTATTTGTTGAATATTCTGTCAATGATGGTGTCACACAGCAATTATTGAGTGAACACATAGCAGCACCTGGCCAACTGGATCAACGCGTGACAGCTTGATTTTGGAAATGGAACAATGACGCAATCTTTTCCTGCCGTCACTTTCTCATACATTTCCCTTTTATGTATGACTCAGTGGTCTCATTTGATTTATTTTCAAAAGTGGTGATAATAATTATTTGATGGAAAAGACAGCAGCGGAATAATGTCACGACCGTGCAGCGCGTGTTTGAACAAGCCGCCCCTGCCAGTGGTGTAAAGAGGCAGGGAAGGCGTCTGCTCGGTTATAAACGTCACAACCTGTCGCTTTGCTTGCCATTCGACACCAACCAGTCTTGGGTAGACCTTCCCTGATAAAGGCTTCAGAGGCATTTAAAAACCGGAACAGGAGATCTGGGAACTGCAAACTTCAATTTATCTAAGAGACATACCGGAGTCTATTCAGTAGCGGGGGGGAGTTGAGAGTGGCTTACAGTCGTGGCTAATATCGATTACATTCTGTAGGATTTTTTTTGTGTTCAAGGCCAAATTATTTTGAAGAGCTAGGAATCATGTCCGCCCGAGGTATAGCGAAGAAGAGACAGAAGAACATAAGTAAGTCTCAGCGAGCCAATGTGTTGTTCCCTGTGGGCCGCCTGCACCGCTACATGAAGGCTGGTCCAGGCACTCGAAAACTGAGGATAGGCATAGGGGCACCTGTTTATGCAGCCGCCGTCATCGAGTATCTCACAGGTATAACCTGCCAGTGTAATGTGTGTTCAGTGTTTGATATAGTTGGTTGTAACTTTAGGTAGTGATGCTTGTCAGTCCAGGTATTTGCAGTCATAGTGGTTATTTCAGCAGCCTTCTCCCATCACCTTACAGTATTTATTATTCTCAGGGGTTTCCATCAATTCTCGGGGGTTTCCATCAATTCAAGGGAATTGAATAGTTGGGTATATATGTACTGTATATAAAAAATGTTAGATTTAAGGAAAGGTCCTTTGTGATGCACCATGTTTTGATGTAAAATGGCTCAGTCCTGAAAGATGTGTGATTTGTTGTTCAAAGAATGTCATTTTCAGTTTTGCAGTATCCTACTGTTAATGTGCATTGTGTTACATATTTTTTTTCAAGTGTTTCATGCATGCACTGATCAGGTTTTTTGTGGTAATGGTTACTTTCCAGTCTTCAGTGATGCATCAATCTCGTTAAGTCCCCCAACTCCTAAAATCCCACCTAAATATTGTGTCATCCCACATTTTCCTTGATTCACCTGAAGGGACTTTCCCATCCAAGTTAATATCTGTAAGTTGTTTGTATCTGTGGTAAATAGCCTACCAGTTTCCTTGTACAGTTTGGCCAGATAAATATTTTATTCTTTTTATACTGTGGTATACAGGGGGAAAGACGTAGTAATATGTAACCCGTTGTCATAAAATCTTGAATCACAAGTGGAAATAGCTTTGACGAGCACAAAAAATGTGGAATTATCAATTGCTGAAGCAAGATGACAGTCCAGTGTGGAATTAATGAAACCCACAAAAATTGGTTGACCAAAATTTTTGAGATATGAAAATGATTTCCTGATAATTGAAATTTTGAAGATACAGTACGTGGGGAAATTTCAAAATAGCGACCATATCATACAGCGACAGAAAGTAAGAGAGAAGTGGAGGATCAGTTGGGTAAATGTGATTTGGAGCAGATGGGGGACGGGAAAGGTGTGTGCAAGATATTCATAGAAAAATCTGTGCAGCTTGTGAGGTGGTTTGTGGGGTGAAAAGAAGGCAAAAGGGGATGCAAGGAACAGCATGATGGAATGAAGAAGTGAGACAGGCTGTGGTGCAAAAGAAATAAGCACATAGTGAGTGGATGCAAGGAACAGCATGATGGAATGAAGAGGTGAGACAGGCTGTGGTGCAAAAGAAATAAGCACATAGTGAGTGGATGCAAGGAACAGCATGATGGAATGAAGAGTTGAGACAGGCTGTGGTGCAAAAGAAATAAGCACATAGTGAGTGGATAAGAAACGGGCATGTAGCAAGTTGAGAGATGGAAGAGAGAGGTGAAAAGATTAGTAAGAGAGAATAAGATGAGAGTGGATGAGGAATTTGGAAAGAATTTTAGTGTAAAGTGGAGGGAAAATAAGAAAATGTTCTGGAAAGTGGTAAAGAGAGTTAGAAGTAAGTCAGAGAGTTTTCGTTTGTTTCGTTTTTGAAGGCTCCAACATGCTTGCATGCGTCGGCCTTGGTCACCTAATGGCGGCTTTCCACACTGCTCGATCCCTGGCAGCCTCCCTGTTCAGTCCCTTAACCCTTAAGTCAAACTTAATGACCTCGTCCCATGTCTTTCTTGGTCTACCCCTCCCAACCCCTCCCCCAATATTAACACCTCTCACCCTCTGTACCCAGTTATCATCCCCCATGCTCTCCACATGTCCAAACCACCTCAGCCTACCTCTCCTCATCACAACACCAATATACTCCAGTCCCATCCTACCTCTCAACTCTTCCATCGTAAACCCAGCCCCCCCAGGCCTTGCACGCAGGGACGCAAAAAAAATGGTAGATTACTAGTGGAAAAGGGAGAAAAAGTGAGCAGATGGAGAGAACACTTTAATGAATTGTTGAACATAGAGAATGAAAGTAATGTAAGTATAAGTGGCTGGGAGAAGGAGGAATGTGAGAAGAGAGGAAGAAATCAGTAGGTTGGAAGTTGTGGAACCAATGAAGAAAATTAAAATGGGGAAAGCCCCAGGAATTGATGTAGTGTGTGGTGAAATGCTGAAGCACGGGGGAGAGTTAGTAATAGAATGGATGTGCAAGATGTCCAGATTGGCCTGGGAGACAGGTAGAGTCCCGGAGGATTGGAAGTCAGATATAATTATTCCCCTGTACAAAGGAAAAGTTAGTGCCCCTCCCCGTAAAACAAATAACTCAAAGTCAATTGGCCACCCCTTACGTGATTATGGCATCAGGCAATAGATAGAATAGACAAAGGAAAAGGGGAAAAAGAAGTGTGTGGTAATCATAGGGGCATTTGCCTTAGTGTACCCTAATAGGAAAAGTATATGGTAGGATACTTATTGACAGAGTTAGGGAAGTAACAGAGGAATTAGTTGGAGAAGAACAGGGAGGTTTTAGTAAGGGAAGAGTTTGTGTAAATCAGATATTCATTCTTAGATCTTTAGTGGAAAAGTTTCTAGAGAAGGGAAAGAAGTTATATGTAGCCTTCATGGATTTGGAGAAAGCACATGACAGGGTGGAAAGACAAGGGTTGTGGAAAGTATTAAGAATACAGTGAATACTGTATATGGAGTAGATGGGAAGTTGTTGAAGGCCGTGAAGAGTATGTATGAGGGTGCTAAGGCTGTAGTGCGTGTGCATAGTGAACTGAGTGAATTTTTCTGTTTGAAGGTTGTATTGAAACAAGGATGTGTCATGTCTCCATGGTTGTTCAGTCTGTTTATGGATGGTGTTATAAAAGAGATACAAGGTAGGGCAGTGGATGTTGGAGCGGCTCTAGTGAGAGAGGGCATTGTTTGGAAACTCCCTGTACTGTTGTTTTCAGTTGAAACTGTGTTGTTTTTGTTAAAGGAAGACAGTGGGGAGCTGCAAGGCTTAGTGGATGAGTTTGGGAGAGTGTGTAAGAAACGGAATTTAAAGGTGAATGTAGGGAAGAGTAAAGTGATGGTCTTCGAGAGTAGTGAAGTCAGTGAATTACAGTGAGATTGGATGGGGAGGAAATGGAGAATGTGAGTGCATTTAAGTTCTTGGGTGGTGTGATGTGTGAGGATGGAAGTTTAGAATGTAGGTGAAGTGCTTGAAAGGGTGCAGCAGGGAAGAAAAGTTGCTGGTTTCTTGAAAGCAGTGATAAGAAACAGGGAAGTGATCATGGAAGTGAAAAAGCTACTACATTACAGTATTGTGATACCAACTCTATTGTATGAAAGTGAAACTTGGACCTTGTTGGAGTGACGAAAGTCAAGAGAGGAGCATGTGGAGTCATATGGAGAGACAGACTGACAAGTGAAGGAGTGTTGTGGTGTGGATGTGGATGTGATAGGAAGCATTAGGAGAAACACATTAAGGTGGTTTGGCCATGTGGAGAGGATGGAGAGTGAGAGACTGATGAGGAGAGTGTATGTGAGTGAGGTGGAGGGGAGGAGAGGGAGGGGGAGGCCAAGGATGAGATGGAGAGGAGAGGTGTATGAGAGAGGGGGGGGTGTGAGCTGGGAGCAGGGCAGTGAAATGGCTGGGTACAGAGCACAATGGAGGCGATTTGTTTGTGGCCACCCCTTACGGGATTAAGGTGTCTGGTAGTTGATAGATAGATAGATTTTTTTTTTTTTTCTATGCCTCCATAGTCAGCTTGTTGCCTTTTTTGATCTTTCTAAATTTTTAATGTTAACATATTCCATCTGAGAACCATGGTTGATGTGTTGAAGGGATCCATAGTTAAACCAGAAACCTCTCCATGTTTCCTTTGGGGATAGTAGGTAGCTTTTGCATATACTGTATTTTACCCTGACAAAGATATCTGAACCCTTTTTCAGCTCAGGTAATGGCTAGTTATAGTCAGATTGAAGGGTCAGTTTAACTAGTTAGCAAGAAAACACATTCCTATCTCATAGCTAAGGCTTATTAAATTTGGGTTAGTTGGTAAAATGACTAATTAGAGTAATACCTAAGGGAAGTAACTGTGGTAACCTGGATGATACAGTGACCCTGTATCCTAGGTTGGTAGGTGAAATACCCACCACAGGCTCAGAGGCTTAACTTACAGAGATGATCACCACAGCTAAGTACTGTTCCTCAAGGCATCTGTCTCTTTATCCATGTCCCTCTCCAATACTTAGTATTCAGCTTGTGGGAGTGGCCCAGTTCTGTGAATATGCACCAGCTTTAGTTTAGTGGCATAGTGACTGCAGTATATGGTTAAAGCTTACAAAGCCAAATTTTGAATACAGTGCTGGTAGTTGAAATCATTGGCCATCTTTGAATAAAGCCAGTCAGAAATTTATCCAAGTTAGAAAGGATTGTATTGTTAAACAAATTTGTCAGATTTTGGAGTTTTTTACATATATAATGTATATATGGTACCTATTCAACATCAGCTGTATAACTAATAGCTAACTGTGAAGGTAGTCATTATATAAAAAAGTACTGTAGACTAAGCCAAGAAACCATTTATAACACTGGGTGGTAACCATATAACCAAACCATATGTGCTTCCTACGTGTCAGCAGGTGGGTTGGTGGAGGGTTAGTGCCCCTCCCTGTAAAACAAATAACTCAAGTCAAATGGCATCTGGCAATAGATAGATAGACTGTAGGCTAATATCAGTATCCTTATATTTCAGCTGAAGTGTTGGAATTAGCGGGAAATGCAGCTCGTGATAACAAGAAATCGAGAATCACACCCAGACATATACTTCTGGCCATAGCTAATGATGAAGAATTACACCAGGTAATAAGTGACTCAGTAAATGTAGAGTTGTAGTTTGAAGTGCTGTAAAATTTGTATTACAGTTGGCCAGACATTAGTTAATTAAGTATTTGATATATGGTATGCTGTTGTCATGGATTTGCATAAGACTGATGGCAGGGAGTTGGAATGAGACTGGTATAACATAAGTGGGTTGTTGGTACCAGTACTAACCCTGTCAGGCACCTGTGACCAACTCTCAGTTGGATAAAATCGCCTGGCATTAGGTGGAACAGAAAGCTAGTTTTTCCAACCATGAAGGGTTAGTGGTATCATTATTAACACTCTTAGGTTACTGTAATTACCCTCAGCTGATTATACCATTTGGCATTAGCTGGGACAGAAAACGTGTTGTCATCCAGGTCATGAGAGAGTTAGTGTGAACAGAAAAGTAGGAGTTGTGTTGATCATGAGAAAGTCAGCATAAATAGAAAACTAGGAGTTAGTCTTTATCATGAGGGAGTTAGTGTGAATAGAAAACTAGGAATTGTCTTGAGTGTGAGAGTTAGTGTGAACAGAAAACTAGGAGTTGCACTGATCTTGAGAAAGTTAAATGTGTGCTGTCTTTACTCAGCTGCTGCGCCATGTCACCATTGCCTCGGGTGGGGTGCTGCCTAAGATCCATCCAGAACTGCTGGCAAAGAAACGGGGCGGCAAGTTCATCACTGGAGCAAACACCCCTGTCACAGTCCCATACAAGAAGCCCATCGCCACAAAGCCTCCCGCACATAAGAAGGTCCCGACTGACCTATTGTGTTTGTGCAAGTTTTATACCCCTTCCCTCCCCCCCCTTTTTTTTTTTAATATAATTTTTACTTGATTATTCATTCTCATCTTAAATGTTAGGACCAACTTGCCTAGCCCCTGGTTCCTATGCTTCTCATGGGGCGACATAGGATTGGATGATGGATGGATGGATTTACCTGATTATACTCATTTACTCAAACTTGGTTCAGTGGCGTAGCCAGGTTTTGACAGATGGGGGGGCCAAGATGGGGCCAGGTCTTATTTGGGAGGGGTGTAATGCTAGACACTGTCCACGAATTAAATAATCCAAACATGGAGATGGCCGTAACAGGAATGCTACCAGGCTACCTTATCCTCGCTCACCTCTCTCACTCTTCCAGACACTCTCTTGCTTTTTCTACTGTTTCACCAGTAGGCTATACAGTTTCATCAGTATGCCATTCCACTCTATTCCTCAGTATTCTGTACCACATAAAATCCACCTCTATCAGCATGGTCTTCACTTTCACATTCATAAACTTTCTTTGGAACCCAATCTATGTGCAGTCATTGCGCTTTTACTCTAATATCGATATGCCATAATGTACAACTGTTGTACTGTAATGCTTGTTTGCTAAACTGTATCTTATACTGTAATACAGCATACCTTCATACAGTGTGTTCTCTTAGATGCCAAATGCCAAAATCAATGGTAATGTGGGCAGTGCATCACCAGCTGGATCCAACACTCTGGCTGCTTCCAATTCGCCAGCACAGGCCAAGTCTCCCAGTTCAGCAGCTGGTGTTACTTCAGGTAAGAAAATTGCACCACACCTTGGTACCCTAATACATATTGATTTCAAAGAGTTATGAATTAGAAAGCATTGTGGGAGGGATTTTTCCCATTGAATCATAGATAATTGACCTTTTCTTTCTCATATCTCATTAATCTGTAGACTGCTGCACCCATGATGTGTAAAGGATTTCTCCAAATTGTGTTTTGGTTCCACTGGCTCACAGAGAAATCAAGGAAGTATAAGTTTATCAATTATTGGGTTATTATATACCATAGTTTAGCTACTACAGTGTTCTCAAATTATGATGCAAATTGCATCATATCAGAGTTGAGCTGAAGAGGAACCGATGATTCAGTTTGCGTCATTATCGGTTTTGGACTGAAGAGATACCAATTAGACAATTTTTGACAAAAAAAGTAAAAATTAAGTTTTAACATGAATTGCAAGAAACCTTGGTGAGCTATAGGGGAGGGTGTTTATTTCAAGGCCAACATACTCGGCTTTTGGTTGTGGTGGTGGTGGGGCGGGGGTGGGTGCGTGTGCGATTTTTGGTGATTTACACAAAAACTGTTGGTCATATCAAAATTCCAAAAGCACCTTGAGAAAAGCGGTGAAATTCTGCATCTAGACTTATACTTTGCTCTTGCACAGTGTGGGCAAAACTTTGCATGAGGAGGTTCGGAAGCTATTTTCACTCTGGAACTAGTTCATTCTCACTGCATTTTGTTACTTTTACTCATCAGTTTTGTGTGTTTTTATTAGCCTATCTTATAATATAATCATCAGCAAAGATGGCTGTATACAAATTATACCAATATAACCAATTTCCTGGGCAAATAAAATCCATGGGAATGTTTTCCTTTGTGCACGGTCAGAGGCTGCTGTCACACCATTCCCTCTGATCATGTTACAGAAACCTATAGAAAACTTATATGGTTCCCGAGAGGGTTAAGGGTATGAGATGGAAAGGGGCACACTGAAACGTGGGTGTATGTATTTCTGGGTAGTTTATCCATAACTGGTACAAAAGCAAAGCAGTTTTCAACCCAGCTTCCAAAATGGTGTTGATAATTATTTATGATTCTCCCTCCCCCCCCAGGTGCCTCTTCTCCCTTGAAGTTACGAGCAAAAGGAAAGGACATGTCAGCTGCAACCCAACTGGGGAACTTTACAGTTCTTTCTGAGAAGAAACTCTTCCTTGGTCAGAAGGTAAGGATACTTTGAGGAAAATTTTACCTTTGCCATTTAAGTTGATGCATAATACAGGTATTTTCTGTTACCCATTTTGTTTGGCTCTAACCACATATATACATGTATTTGGACTTTGTTTTGCCTGAGTGGATCAGTTATGCAGGATGGAAATTAAACCTGTTACAGTTTTTACATACCATTGCTTTCAGTAGCTTGATTTTATTTTAATCATACATTTAGACACTTGAGTCTAGTACTATGTATGTGGTACTGTTATGTGTTTCTTCCAGTAACCATGATACTGTGATCCTCTATATAGAGTGAAGGTGTCAAACTGGTGGCCGTGGCTCTCGAAGGGGAAAAGAGTGGCCTGCTTTGACTTAAGAAAAAATGAGAAATAACAAATGGAATATCCCATAAGATTTGTCATATGATCAGGTGACAAATGAATGAATGAAAATCAAGTGAACAAATGTTACAGCACTGTTTGGAAAAAGTTATTGATAATTTGATTGATAAAAATAACATCTGAACAATTGATTGGTGAACAGGTATGTCATGAAACATTTTTATTTAAATATTATCAGTAACTTGAAGCAGAAGCCAGTGCCACTGCAGGGATTACAAGACATACCAGACTTCTTCGAACACTTGAACATGCTGCGGCTTTGCCATATAATACAGGCTATTACACCGGCATTATTTTCAACATGTTTGCAATTTTATATTGCAGATTTAGAATTTGCATGCACTTTAAAGTAATGATGTATAGTACAGTGTGAAAATATAGTTCACTAATCTGATGAAAATCTGGAAGCAGTATTTCCTATTTTGGTGAATTTGGACGAAGAGCAAAACGTAAACACGCCTGTCAAGGCTCCCAAGGACATACGTCCCACAGTTTTGGATGAGTTGATGCCTGCTTAACTGGTATTATCCAATTGTTTCTACATTTATTTGAAGTCAGTGGTTATTGTAGCCTATAGTGAATGGGAATAAGAGTTTTTAAAATAGGCACCAGTTGAAATTGATTACAATGGGTGTTGATAGTCTGTCACAAAATTACATGTAATAAAACTTTTAGGTAGACTTGGCCCTCAGATGAACAACAGAACTGAAAAGTGGCCCTTGGGAAGGACTGAGTTTGACACCACTGATCTAGAGTCTGTGTAAGGTCATATTTTTATTGAGTATGTTGTTACTGTCTGACATCTTCCTTGCTCACTTTCTTCCATCATCTATGTTTAGAACTTCATCACTTGAGTGCAGGGTATGCCAGATGGAAAATTATCCAACAGGAATGACATACATAGAAGGCAAGTTACTGCAGTAGTTGTGGTATGACTGTAGTAGGACTATTTCAGCACAAATTTTCAGACTGTTTGCTCTTTCAGCTGGGAATCTGTTTTGTGATCTTTCAGTCATCGATATTCGTACTTACTTTCCTGACCATCACTTTATTAAATATTATGTATTATCTGAATGCCTGGCATTCTCCAAAACATATCGATTAATTATGACTGTCATCATTATAATCCCACTTAAAACGTTAGGTACTTATTGATATATTGCTTATAAATAATTTCTCTTCCTATCTGCAGCTGACAGTTGTTCAGTCAGACATTTCAACTGTACAAGCTGATGCAGTAGTTCACCCCACCAATGCCAACTTAGACTTCCTTGGGGAGGTTGGCCAAGCACTGAGCAAGGCTGGAGGGAAGGCTTTGCTGGATGAGGTTCGGGACCTAGCCTCTTGTAATGGCGCTCTTCCCTCCTGTGATGGTAAGAGAAACAGAATGGCATTGTTCTCTGTAACTTGTGGAGAGTGGTTCAGGATTGGTGTTGAAGGCAAGGTATGTAATGCCCCCATAGTTTTTGTGGGCTATGTGTATGAATATGATGCCTGGTGGTCTGCTGGGTTACGGTGCCCCACCTGGATAGGACCTATTACAGTTAGCTCTCTCCATGGGGTGATCAGGGTTTGTCACACTTAAAAGCAATTTTCATCAGACAACTTTAGATTTTTTGTTTAGTTTTGACGTGTTTTATCCATCCATCCGTCATCCAATCCTACGTTGCCCCATGAGGAGCTTAGATGCCCGGGGCTAGGCAAGTTGGTCCTGACATTTAAGATGAGAGTGACCAGCCTCACTCATCCCTGACTGGCATTATGTGAGCAATAAACCCCTACCACTCCTTGGATAGAAACCTTCACTGGTTCAATCCGATTGGAGTGCCGTAATTACCCACTAACCCACCAGGTGCCATAATTTGGTTATGTGGTTACCACCCAGTGCGGTAAATAGTTTTCTGGTGTACAGGAAACCTTTTGGCTTGTCACTTAGTGTAGAGTCACCCATACGGTAATTTTATAGCGTGTCCTTGATGTAGTGTGTGAACTTTAATGTTAGATGACTATTTTAATTTGTGTTGTTATGTTATTATGTTAATATGTATATAACTCTGTTGAATACATTTATGTGAAGCTACAGAATGTGGTGAATGTTTTTGGCATAGCTATCAGATAGAGCCAGGATTCTGGGGGCTTGAATGATGAGTGAATGGAAGTGTGGCCCATTGGGTTGGGCAAACTTAGGCTGTCTGGACGTGCTACTCCTCACCCTGCCCTAGAGTGGGAAAGGAGGTCTGGATGATGATGAACTGTATATATTTTAGCTATCCTTGTTCTGCTTTTACTCCTGTTGTATGGTGGCTGTGACCTCTGTTGTTATGCTGCCATGGTCTTGTTAATGTAATCAGTCAGTCAGTACTCACAAAATGCCACTCAGGGGTGAGTGAGCTTGATCATTCGTCTTAAATGTCAAGACTCAGTAGGGTAGCCTTGGGCTTGAGCTTCAGCACTCCTGATGGGGAGAAAAGAATTGAATAATAGATAGATAACATAGGAATATGGATGGGATCATAAGAGAAACTGTGGAAAGAGGGAATGAAGCTGATGATGAGTGGTGAGAGATGGAATACCATATCTCATATCTGGTGTATAGAGGTGATGCTGTGCTGTTTGCTCATAACTAATGAGTCTGCAGACTAGTTTTGGTTTGCGTGAAATTCTGTGAGGGGTGAGGTTTTAAAGTAAAGGTAGGTAGAGAGTCAAGTGGTGGTAGGATATAGCAGAGAGAATGAATGTTACAATGTGGTTTTTAAAGAAATGACATGAAAATTGCTGGCCAGAGAAGTGTGAATTTGCAAAATGTTTATTGTTACCCCATATTTTAATAAATAAATTTACACACAGTCCGTAACCCTCAAACGGCGAGCTATTTATACCACATCCCACAGCGTGCTCTTTCTCCCTGTATGGAAATTGTTTCGAAAGTAGACTTAATATCTCAGAAATTATAACATTAAGGGAAACAAATTAAAGACCCTATTACTCACCAGCTCTTCTTCTTGTGAATGAAAGTATCCCTAGGGCTGTAGGTCATCACGTCGATGAGTAAGGACTTGATAAAGATGACTAATTTGAAGCGCGATAGGTAGGATGTGTTCGTGCTTGTACTTGTGGCCCCGACTATGGCTTTGCTTTCAACATGATAACTTCTCCATTACTAGGTAAACTATAGACATAGTGGCATCCAAGGCACGCCCCCTATGGCATTGTCACTGAGCCCTTTCCTAGTATCCTTGGAAAGAGGCTTGGCAGGGGTGGATGAGGCAAAAGTCCACATGAGGCAGGAACAGAATCAGACGAAAAGGTTAACCCCAAAAGACTGTAAATTTCTCAGAGCACCTGTCCCCTGAACCGCAATTAGGGTCTAATTTTTCAACTCTCGGATTGTAATTTTTCTCTTACAGATTTCAAGAGCATGAATTTACACACCTGAAAATGTATATCTGACGTTCATATGTCCAATTGTTACCGTACTAGTGACCGTAAAAAAAAAAAAAAAAAAAACGTGAATCTGCCAGAGAATGGCCAATAACAATACAAACATAACTGTAAATAATATAATATATATATTCCTAGGTATAAAACAAGGTGAAATAATGATCATGAAGTGAAAATAAACTTTGTAGCAGTGCGTAGCAAAGGAAAACTCCACGTGCCTGGAGACAAAGGGAAAGGATGAAGGTGGAGGGAGTGTGGTGATGGATGGAGGGAGGGAGGCAGATGTTGGGGGTGAGGAGGGAGGGAGGAAGTATGCTTGCTACGCACACCCGCTACGGTATCCAGGGGGTATATGGGGGTATGGGTGGTTGGGAGGCCATAATGAGGAGAGGGCCCAGTGGGGCAGAGGTAGGTGGAGAGATGGCAGGGGGGTGTCACCTTCTAGAGTCCCAGTCCAGCCATACCCCATCAGATACAGTAGTTCCCATTGGCTTGGTCCCATATACATCATAAAAGAGGCGGTGCTACCTACTGCCAGTTTTTGGTAGGCTCTGTACTATCAACAGACATAGGACTTTATGCTACATTTTCCGAAACATTCGTTCAGCTGACATAGGTCTTTAGGGGTTAAGAAAACATCATCTTACACCTGGCAGAGTCAGAGAGGCGACTGAGGTGTGGTTGGTTCGGCTGGCTGGACTCTCTCCCTAGCTTTTGGTGACGAGATAAAGTGGCGGCCGGTTCAATGGCGCATAAACACTTGAGGCTATAGCTGTCACCCGGCGTCCCTGATCCACAAACTTTGCGTTGGATATAACCGTCACCCAGCACCTAGGGGTTAAGTATTGCACTGTACTGGCATAGAGTAATTTTCATTGGAATTTGTGATTGCATCAAAAAGAATATTCCTAGAATGGACTTTGATGGTCCCCTAATGTATCTCTGTTGAAACTACTGTATGGTGTGTTCAGGTAATGATTTTTAACCTAACCGTTTGTTTTTCAACAATGTATTCTGCTTATGTAATAGGGATCATCTGTGTGTCAATGCACAATACTAGTGTAGAATTTAGACAGATAGCACAGTAGGATAGTATATTCAGACATGGTTGCATTTATATTTATTCCTTATGGGTTTTAGTGTTGTAGCCCCAGGGTCTTTTGAATGTGAACTTGGAGCAGTGCAGGCTGAAGTTTCCCCTCTCTTGTAGTCCGTAATCCACCTTTCTGTTGACAGGGAAGTAGTTGAGGGACAGTGTATAAGCAGGCAGGAGGCTGCCCAGTCATGCGGTACCAATGCCACCACATCAAGGCATCTCATTTCAGCTCCTGTTTACTGTACTTTCTTTAAACTTGATTGTGTTCAGATGCATCATTGAAGTGCATTGTAATTAGCCCCCGTAATTAGTACAGTATTTTAAATAGAGTGACAATTATTACAGTGGCGGTGTGCAACGGATGCAACCTGCCAGCCAGATGGGTGATCCATGTCAATGGCCCAACTAACGGGGAAGTGGACGCATTTGACAAGCTGGAGCGTTGTGTTAAGAACTGCTTGGTGGTGGCCGACACACGCAACTTTAAATCTCTTGCATTGCCATCCATTGGTAGTGGAAAGTAAGTTATCCTAGTGTTTAAGGAAATGAGTGTTTAGATAACTTAACCTCTTCAGTCCAGTGGTGTATTTTTAAATTATTTTGATCTTTGCATTCTCCAGACCATTGTATTTAGCTTGATGCTTTGAACTGGAGGAGTGAAATGTAGCCTTCAGTAACCTTTTCACTACTAGAGGCACATCTAAAGTTTAATTGAACTGTATGGTGGTAGTATGGTTAAAATGAGGAGTATAGTACAGTATGTAATTGAACTGAAGGTGTTAAGGGAATAGAGTGGTTGCTTAGCTGTAGAAATCAGTAGCCTACTGTTAGGTTAAAGTGAATAGCTGGATATCATATGAAATTTCCAAGTGCTTGTTTTTATATGTGAAAAATAATGATCTCAAGTACATAGCAAATACCTGATAAGTGGGATGGGCATATATTTATAAGACTGAGCCGTCGAAGGTTTATATCCAAGGGGTGGTTGGGGTTTATTGCTCATGTAATGCCACTCAGGGATGAGAGTGAGGCTGGTCACTCTCATCTTGAATGTCAGGACCTCAACTTGCCTAGCCCCGGGCTCCTACACTCCTCATGGGGCAATGTAGGACCGGATGATGGATGATGAATGATGAATGAAATGCATATTATGAATAATAGACAGTACAAAGGGAATTGACTGTACATGCAGAGTTAAAAAATGATTTAGAGGTTGCTGACTGTGATTAGTGAAAATCAGTTTTAGCTCTTTGAAGTATGGACAAGTGGAACATAGTATTTTATAGATGGGAGCACTCATCATAACATCAGTTAATGTAGTGACACTTTCAAGTGACTACCCTGAGTGACAAGTCTTTGTGTGTGTGTGTGTGTGTGTGTGTGTGTGTGTGTGTGTGTGTATGGAATACCATTAACTATATTGGATGGTAAGCATATAACCAAGTGAACACTTGTAAGGATATACATCTGAGAGGTTGGTAGGGTGTATTGGATGTATAAATACAATGCCACTTTGATTCAAGTGACTGGCTACACTTGCCTTAAATGTCTGGACAAAGTAGGCAAACCATAAGTCCCCGTGCTTCTGATGGTGTGATAAAAGGTTTGATGATAATTGTGCTTTCAATGGACCAGTGAAGGGTTTGATGATAGGTAGATAGAATCAGACTTTTGCCATTGTAACTTAAATTTTACTGGAACAGAGTCCCCAGAGAGGTGGTGAAGTGGGCAATGAGAAAGCTTGGGATCAAGGAGTGACTGGTTAGAATGGTTATAGCCATGTATGTGGATGCTTGCACCCAGTTAGAGTAAATGGCATTTTGACTGAGGAGTTTTCCATGAATGTTGATGTGCATTAGGGGTCATTCTTGAGCCCCTTGTTTATTATGGTACTTGAAGCCCTCTCACGTGACTTCAGAAATGGACTCCCGTGGGAGATGTTGTATGCTGATGATTTGGTGTTGATTGCAGAAAATGAAAGGGGATGGAGGATTAAGATTTAAGAAATGAAGAGATGGTATAGGGCTCAAGGGCTTAAGAGTAAATGCAGATAATACAAAAGTGATGGTATCTAGGGCTGAGGGCAGTACAGGACTGTCAGAGAAGAGGGAGAATTCCATCTTGTGTAGTGTTTGTGATAAACGAGTGCATAAGAGATGTAGTGGTATTAGAGGTAGACTGCGAGATAATGCTGATTTCATGTGTGTGTTGTGTCAGGGAGAGCATGTGGAGATTGCCAGGCGTGAAAGGATTGAACTTGCTTGTGAGTCTCTTGAGTGTGTGGAAGAGTTTTGTTATTTGGGAGACATTATGTGCTGGAGGTGCAGCTGGAGCTAGCTGTGTACCTAGAATGAGGAGTGTTTGGAGGAAGTTCGGGAAGCTGTTGCCTCTCCTAACATTGAGAGGGCTCTCTCTCTGTGCTAAGTGATCTTCGTTTGCAGCATGTGTAAGGAGTGTAATGCCGTATGGTAGTGGGACCCTGGCAGTAAAGGAAGAGGATATGCACAGGCTCAAACATACAGAAGTGCCAGTGCTTAGGTGGATGTGCCATTCGTCCCTGAGTGCAAGGCCTTGGGGGGCTAGGTTAACAATGGAAGAGTTGAGAATTAGGGTGGGACTGAAGTGTATTGTTGTTGTGATGAGGAAGAGTAAAATGAGATGGTTTGGGCATGTGGAGAGGATGGGGGATGGTAACTGGGTGCAGAAAGTGAGAAGTGTTAATGTTAGGGGTAGGGTAACAAGAGGTAGACCGAAAAAGACATGAGATAGGTCATTGAGTGTGACTTCAGGGATAAGGGACTTGATAGGGAAGTTGCCAGAGATCGAGCAGCATGGAGAGTTGCCATTAGATGACCAAAGCCGATGCATGCAAGCATGTTGGAGCCTTCAAGAACAAAAACAAAAGTGAACATATACCCTCGTTCTGTCGCTTACATATGTCAGTTTTGCCTACCTATATTAAAAACCCCTGAGAGTGGCCAGACCGTGCATATTGAATGTGTTCTGGCATAGTGCTGAAACCACCATGCTAATGAAGTGACCTGGGAAAACTACGGTTAACTCGTATACAGTAAACCCTTCATAAATTGAACTATATGGGGCTCTAGGGTAGTTCGACTTACCTGATTTTCCGACTAATTGGAAATAATTGCAAAATAACCTATATTACCCCAAATGAAATGTCAAGAGTGAGAGCAGTGGAGATGGGACTGTGGAGTACAGAGAGTGGATAGGATATGAAATAATGTGATATGTGAAAGATGTGGAGTGAGGAAGTCTATGAACACCAGAATCGAAGTGAGTGTACTGAGATGGTATGGTGATGTGGAGAGAATGGATAACAATAGAGTGGTGAAAAAGGTATCGTTTTGTTTCGTTTCGTTTTTGAAGGCTCCAACATGCTTGCATGCGTTGGCCTTGGTCACCTAATGGCGGCTCTCCATGCTGCTCGATCCCTGGCAGCCTCCCTGTTCAGTCCCTTAACCCTTAAGTCACACTTAATGACCTCGTCCCATTTCTTCCTCGGTCTACCCCTCCCAACCCCTCCCCTAATATTAACGCTTCTCACCCTCTGTACCCAATTATCATCCCCTATCCTCTCCACATGTCCAAACCACCTCAGCCTACCTCTCCTCATCACAACACCAATACACTCCAGTCCCATCCTACCTCTCAACTCTTCCATCGTAAACCCAGCCCCCCCAGGCCTTGCACGCAGAGACGCACTGCACATCCACCTAATCATTGTCATTTCTGTATGTTTAAACCTGCGAATATCCTCTTCCTTTACTGCCCAGGTCTCACTACCATACAGCATCACACTCCTAACACATGCTACATACAAAGAGAATTTGAAGGAGGGAGGAGGCGAGGTGGGCCAAGGAGAAGGTGTGGGGATATGGTGGATGAGTGTGTGAGGAAGAGAGGTATGGAAGTCGGTGAGGCTAGGGGACTGACAAAGAGATTGAGCTGGGTAGATGAACGTTGTGAGAAGAAGTGCATGATTAGGGATTTGGCACCCATTTTTAATGTGACAGCATCCAAATTGACTCTGTTGGATACATTTATGTGAAGCTACAGAATGTGGTGAATGTTTTTGGTGTATCAGATAGAGTCAGGGTTCCGGGGGCTTGAATGATGAGTGAATGGAAGCGTGGCCCATTGGATTGGGCAAACTAGGGCTTTCTGGATGTTGCTACTCCTCACCCAGCCTTAGGGTGGGAAAGTGTGTCTGGATGATAATGATGATTGATAAAAATAAACATTAAAAATAATTCAGTAATTCAGTGCATGTCGTAGGCTAGGCTAGGGTAGGAGGTTGCATAGCCTAGGCTAGAGTAAGAGGTTGCATAGCCTAGGCTAGGTTAGGTTAGGCTAGACAGAGTTGGGGAAGAACTGTCCTGTATGTGAATTTTTGAACACAAACCAACAGTGTAGGCTATTAGTATGTATAAAGCAATAGAAATAAACAATAGAAAATAATTTAGTGCATTTAATTTCTTAAGTTGGTGGATATATGGTCAAAGAGCTGTCGTAGGTTAGGTAGCTTGTGTTGGAGACGGAGGTGGAGAGGCGCAACAGTCACTTAATTACATAAGATTCTGCACTTATTTATTTCACTTTACAATCAGTTAAACTGAAATGTAACACTTGGAATATAATAAAGTAATACAGGATGTACTTTTTTTTTTTTTTATATATATATATATAAAATGCAAGGAAGAAGGAACCAAAGGCCATGGGCCTGCAAACTGTTCCTTCCAAGAATAAACAAAAACAATACAAAAGAGAGCCAAATTCAAGATCCGTTCATTTCGAGATGCCTGGACACATTGCATTTGAAAGACTGGAGATCATAGAAAGTAGGAAATGCAGACAGAGGAAGACAGTTCCAGAGTTGACCATGTGCATAAATGAAGGACTGGGAGTAATGGTTAACTCTTGCACTAGAGAGTTGGACAGAAAAGGGATGAGAGGTTGTTGCTAGACGGGTACTACGTCCCCGTCGTAGAGGTGGAGGGAATATAATTAACCAAAATGCAAAAGTAAAACAGTCCAAGTAGAAGACAGTGCAAGAGCAGTGCACACCTCACCCAGTGGCAGTCAGTGGCAGACTGACTGTGTTTACCTTCGGCCGGCTATTAACCCCAGGCCCCCAAGTGTTGGGGGCGTATTTTCCCACAAAATTTCCACAAAAGATAAGATATCCACAAAAGCTCTGACATGGGGATAAAATTCCCACCAAAAAATTCCCACAATTTACTGGCTGAAATGTCCTCCCACAAAAGTTCCCACAAAAGGCCAATTGTCCCACAAATTTGTGGGAAATTCCCACAACGTGGCAAGGCTCGGTCTGAGTTCGACTTACCGGAAATACCTCCTTCTGCAGGGTCAACTTGTTGAGGTTTTACTGTACTGTCATATTGCACCACCCTGCTTGAGTGCTTGTACTGCCACCTTCCTTATTAGTTGCCCAAGAATATCAAATTTTTCCTTATCTTATCTATCCTCCTATCTTGAGTCTCAACATATTTTGTGTTGTGTTGGTTGTCTAGAGCTTTAATCCTTCTAAAAGTCTTTTGGTTAGATCCTGTTAATAGTAGCACTGTCATCTTACGGTGTGCTTCACTCTTAAATGGTTTTAATCTTAAATTTTTCTTCTTTCAGGGCTGGTTTCCCAAAGCAACAGGCAGCACAGACCATCATCAAATGCATCTGCAATTACTTTGTTAATGTGATGTCATCATCTCTCAAGCAAATATATTTTGTGCTGTACGACATGGAGAGCATTGGAGCCTACACTGCAGAGCTGGCCAAGCTTGACTCTTAAAACATACAGGTGAATATGACAGTTGCTGAATAGGATTTGTGGACTTTTTTACAGATATTATGTTGTTATTACTCTACCCCAGTCTGTCTGGCTGAGCAAATGACCACAAGCAAGCAGCCACCTTTATGTGGCAGACAGCATCACACCAGGGCTGTAACAGGGTCCTTCCTCATGGCAAGGTGCAGGGAGAATGGAAGAGACATAGCCCCCATAGGAGATATGTATTTCTTTGTGTAGTGAGAGGTACTGGACTAACATTTAATTGATTGATGGGCTGAAGTGTGTAAGAGTGGATATTTATGCCTGTTTGGTGGAGTCATGATTCAGGGTGCTTGAATGGGAGTGTAGCCCATTTTGTTGGGCAGCCTTTTGGGTAATTTTTCCTCTTCCATCCTTATGTGGGAAAAGAGGTTTGGATGATTATCATGATAATTTGAATACCATAGTTACTTGATAGAATTTGTTTGGTTCCTTAGATATGTTTTCTGTGTTTGAGTGGTGATATCAGAGAGTAAATGTTTGCCTGAGGAAGGTGGTGACTGGAGAGACAAAAGGTAACTCAGAATAAGAAATATGGGATTTCATAGAAGTGCATGGACAGGTGGCACTGACAAAGAGCCTATACATGGTGGTCCTGTGCACCCTGGGTGAAGCAGCTGCAACACTCAGCCAGGAGTCAGACCTCTAAATGTTTCCCTGCACCTTACTGTGGGGAGGACACTGGTCCAGCCCAGGTGAGGTGCAGTATATCACATGGGAATGCTGGATGCAAGCATGGTATATGTGCTGTACAGTACATCCTTCAACTTTGCGAACTTTAACTTTGCGAATCACCAATTTTGCGAGGTAGTTCCAAGTAATTTATTTTTTAACATTTATGAACTCTGCGAGCGATCACACACTTTGCGAGGTCGAGTGGTGGGAAAGTCGTCTTCCCGTACTACTTTGCCACGCGGAGTAGTGACGTCGTGGTTCGCTGGGTGTACTGTGCCTCCTAGTTTGGTGTTCTGCCGCCCGGCCATGTTTGTTTACACCACAGTAGTCGCACCCAAGCCTTGCCCCGCCACCAGTCCCGTACACCACGCCAGTCTTCACATCAGTGTAAATATGCATTTTTTTCTTTTTTATGTTTCTTACCTATGATGTTTTCATAATAATATTACTGTACAATACGTCAGTCCATGTTTGTTTCATTTATCATCATAAAATTAAGAGGTAGAGTCGAGAGAAAGAGTGGGAAAAAGTGCTTACCTTGGGGTGATGTCGACCAATTTACCTTTATTGCATATATTTAATTGTTTAAACTTTGCGAATTTTGATTTTGCGAGGTTTTTTGTGGACCATATTCTCGCAAAATTGGAGGAAGCACTGTACTGTACCTTTAGGACGGTCCCACAGATGCAGTTGCTCACCTGAGGTTGACAGCTCAGCTTGGCCAGACAGGCTGGGGTTTAGCAACAACACCAACAACATCAGCTTGAATAGGTGGTGGATTCAAGAGAGGGATAGCTGATATTGCTTAGAGAATAATTATGTCATTGCTGAAAAAACCAGGCTGTGTAAATATGAATGTGAATTTCCCTCCCAAAATAAGAAACAGGGTGAATGGGAGGGATGTAAAAAGGCATATCCCCATACACCTGATACATCTTTAAATCAGTATTGTTATACATAATCCATGTCTTCAGGTGGTGGCACTTTATAACTGGGTGGTGGAGCTGACCAGTTATACATACTTCCTTCATCTCCTTCCTTCATCTCCCTCCCTTTCCTCCCAGAACGAGAATGGTGGGTTGCAGTGATGGGATTCTTCAACCTGTAGTTCACAAGGTTCACATTCATCATCATTGCCATCCAGACCTCTTTTCCTACCTAAGGATTCATTCATATTTATTTTTATACTTACAGATATGTAGGTGGTGTTTGCCGAGTCTAGATTTCTTCAAGCCTCAAAAGTTACAGTACAAGCAATTTTCCGGTAGAGCCTGTGGGACACGTGGCATTCAAAATTGGTTTGGCATAATAGTGTCCCATAACTGAAGAGTGTGGCAGATGAAGATTTGATTTGGTCATTTAATTACAGTACATGTAAAGCTGTGACATTCAGTCCATTCGTTTGAAGGGCATCTAAGTACATTTGATAATACTGCACCCATAAGTCAGTAGCTTTGTAACCCCTTCAGGCTGAGGATGTATTTTTCATTTACATCCTGCTATCTCCAACCTGTTATCATAACTATAAGAGAGATTTTTTAAACTGAAGGAATTAGATGTAGCCTTCATAGAGGAGATTGTGGGGAGTTTGTTTGTGTTTATGTATGTATGTATGTATGTGTGTGTGTGTGTGTTTGTACATAGAATCATCTGGGAGAAATAAGAATACCATTATCATCATCCAGACCTCCTTTCCCACCCTAGGGCAGGGTGAGGAGTAGCAACATCCGAACAGCCAGTGTTTGCCCAGTTCAATGGGCCACGCTTCCATTCACTCATCATTCAAGCCCTCGAAATCCTAGCTCAATCAGATAAATAAACTATGAAAATATATAATTGAATTCAAGGGATTGATGTCATTTACCTAGGACAGTATTTTTCATTATATTCTTGCCATCTTGGGTATGATTTAATTTTGTAAGGATTTGTAATGATATGAAGGGCTTTATAATGTATGGAAAAAGAGAGCAGAATAGTATATTATTAAAAGAGAAGGAAGAGGAAGATGTTTGAGATAGTGAAAGAGACATTTTAGGGGATAAGGCAGCCTGAAGCCATTTATATCATGTACATCACTTGTTCGAAGGTTCCCAGGAAGGAGGAAGGCGTCAGGAGATGATGGTGATGATGATGATATTTGTTCCTCATGAAAGAAAAATCTCCCCCAAGCTGAATAAAATATGTCTGGAGATTGTCGCATAAACTGATTCTTCATCACCAGATTCAAAATGTTATAAATACTTGGTGTATACAGGTACTGTATGCCCCTATTGTACAAGCTTCCCTTTGTTCCACAGCTATTTATTATTTTTTACTTGAGTGAAGGATAATTGCCAGCACTGGATTCAAAATACGAGTATGTTGTATCACTAGGTTATGTGATGGTGATGATGCACCAGTCACTTGACATCCCCCTTCCCCCTTTTTTTTTTATTTGCTTATTTATTTATTTTTCATCATCGTCATCTAATCCAGTGTTGCCCCATGAGGAGCATAGGAGCCCAGGGCTAGGCAAGTTGGTCCTGGCATTTAAGATTAGAGTGACCAGCCTCACTCATGTCAGAGTGGCATTATATGAGCATACCCCAACCACCCCTTGGATATAAACCTGCCCAGGCTCAATCCGATTGGAGCGCCTTCATTACCCACAAAATCACCAGGTTTCATAATTTGATTACATGGTTACCTACCACCAAAGGTGGGCACCGCAAACGAAAACTCATTTCCGCAACGCAAATCCGCAAACTGAAAAAAATTGCCTTCTGCAGCAGCAAATCCGTAAAATTCTTTAAATTTGTGGTTCCACAAATGCAGAAACACAAACACAAACCATTATTATCCCTTTCAGTACCAAGGCATCAGCTTCATTTTATTCTGGCTACCATTAGAGGATTATATTAAGTTTAGGATGATAATTTTCATAATCAAGGGGTTAAAGATTATCTCTAGTTACTCTTCCACTACAATTATATCATTATTTACTCTATTCTGACTAACAGTTGGTGACTCTGTGAAGTTTGGATATTTTCTAAAGTAATGAAAGGGATGTATAAAATTATAGTTATATTAAAACTAGAATATATACTGTATTTCAGTTATTATTATTCATTTATTATAGTAAAACTAAAATATATACTATATTTCAGTTATTATTATTCATATATTACAGTAGACTGTTTTTACTACAGAACAAGAGTAAATCCTTCACTATTGTATATAAATGAATTAAATTATTACACTTCACAACTCACACTTGACAAGTTGACACACCAATCCACCTATGTTCCTTGGCTCTAACCTCCTCAGTCCTCACTCCTCAGGCACATTCAGACTCCTCCAGCAACTGAGACAACTTCGACATACAGTATCTCTATCTGTCTGTCTATCTGTTGATTTGTCAGTCTATCTATCTATCTATCTCTTTATTGATACCACTTGGGGAAAGGTGGTTGTCTGGTAAGGAAAATGGTAAAATTGTGTTCAGTTTCATTTTGTATGGTTCTTATTTAATCTGTTATTTATCTACCTAATGATTTTGTTGAGATTGAAATACTGTACTGGCACGACAATGCCACAAGTCTGACAGATTTGAAATTTAGACTCAAGGTCATATTCTAGGTGGACTGGGAGGCTTCGTAGCACATCTTTGCACTTTTCATCATATTACTGGCTTGTATGCTAAGCAAGTCTTTCTAGTATCGATGTAGTTTACATCAGTAGCATACATTATAACGGCTAAGAATCGGGAAAGTAAATTGATCTTGATATAGGCTTTATTTTCTATTTATTTGGGGAAAAACGTCTTTGCTGTCTTTTATCGTTAGATTCTTATTTCTTACCCTCACCCCAGATAGCAGATACAGTACAGTATATCATTAAGATAATGTAGTGAGGAACCCTCCAGTGTAAAATAGAATGCGACTTGCTATGGTGATGGTATGCTTTATTATTTAATCATGGGCACGAACATTGCCATATGGATTTGAGACTGTGGTGTGGCATGAAAATGAAAAGTCTAGAGTGAGAGCATTGGAGATGGGACTGCAGAGGAATGTATGTGGAGTACAGAGAGTGGGTAAGATACGAAATAATGTGATTTATGAAAGATGTGGAGTGAGGAAGTCAGTGGACGCCTGAATCGAAGAGAGTGTACTGAGATGGTATGGTCATGTGGAGAGAATGGATAACAATAGAGTGGTGAAAAGGTATATCTGAGCGAATTTGTAGGAGGAAGGAGGCGAGGTAGGCCAAGCAGAAGGTAGAAGGACATCATGGATGAGTGTGTGAGGAAGAGAGATATGGAAGTCGGTGAGGCTAGGGGACTGACAAGAGATCGAGCTGGCCGGATGAGTGTGAGAAGAAGTGCATGATTAGGGATTTGCCACCCCTTTTTAACGTGACATTGTCCAAATGGACTGTATCGGATATGTTTATGTGAAGCTACAGAATGTGGTGAATGTTTTTAGCTTATCAGATAGAACCAGGATTCCTGGGGCTTGAATGATGAGTGAATGGAAATGCGGTCCATTGGAGTTGGCAAACTTGGGCTGTCTGGACATTGCCACTCCTCACCCTGCCCTAGGGTGAGAAAGGATGTCTGGATGATGATGATGATGATGGTGAATGTTGTCCCCTCTTCGCTAATACCCATTTTCATTCCTCTCCTGAGAGCTTGGTATGAAGCCAGTAAATATCAAAAAGGCATAAATCTGATCTTCAGGCTTGTCACTCAGTGTAGAGTCACCCACTGAGATGGTTTCCTGGTGTACAGGAAACCATCTGGCTTGTCCATCTGGCTTGTCACTCAGTGAAACCATCTCAGTGGGTGACTACACTGAGTGACAAGCCAGATGGTTTCCTGTACACCAGGAAACCATTTACTACGCTGAGTGGTAACCATATAACCAAATTTTGGCACTTGGTGGTTTAGTGGGTAATTACAGCGCTCCAATTGGATTGAGGTGGTGAAGGTTTATATCCAAGGGGTGGTTGGGGTTTATTTGCTCACATAATGCCACTCAGGGATGAGTGAGACTGGTCACTCTAATCTCCAATGTGAGGACCAATTTGCCTAGCCCCAGGCTTCTACGCTCCTCTGTGGGGCGACATAGGATTGGATGATGGATGGATAAATCTGATCTTCAGCCATTCTCTCTCTCTCTCTCTCTCCCCTTTATATTTCTTTTTGAGGGAATCGTAAAATTATCGTACAAAATGTACGATAATGAAAAATGCTATTGGACATCATACCGAAGGTGAATTTATTGTATTTATACAATATTTATCATACATATGGCAACAGTGCTGGAGTGGCGGGCGGCGCTGGTGAGCCAGCGACTCACCCAGATGCTGCCTGCCAGGCTAGGCCATGTAGATGTTGATGGGTAGATTTGTGTTTGCGGAAGTACTTCCACAAGCACAAAAACGCGAATTTGTGTAGAATTTGTCGGAAATACAAATCTGCAGACAAAATCACCCTTACGCATTTGCGGAATTTGCGATTTGCGGAAGTGATTGTGGAAGTGCTCGTGGAAGTGCTCAGCGTAGAAAATGATTTCCTGGTGTACAGGAAACCATTTGGCTTGTCACTCATTGTAGAGTCACCCACAGACAAGGAAGAGGAAAGAATGAAGGAAAGAAAGACAGAAGAGGAAGGAAGGAAAGAAGAGAGGAAAGGGCAGCAACCTGAGAGCAGCACTACATCGAGTGAGTGGATGGTGTCATTTAATAATAATAATCCCTTTGAAGCTGATGTAGTTGCACTATGAACTGGTGTCACAGAGCAAAACTGTGACAACACTTTTTAATGTGGTTGTCCAGTATGTCTGTTTTTTCTTATTGTCACCAGTTGATATTTTTTCAAGGTATGACAGTGTTGTAGTTGTGGAGTTGTAAAAGAAAGCTTTATGAAACTTCAGTTTGAAAAGTTTCTCCAAAGCTAAATGAACTTGCCTGGAGATAGCAAGAAAAAGAAAATATAAAGTACAGTACATATGTGTGTTGAAGAGTTTATTGTGCTTATCCACTTCATTCCGTAGGTGCAGTTCATATTTAATGCTTGCTGTCTATACACAGGTTGCTTGGGAGAGATTTTTCAAAATGGAAGGGTTAGACTTAGCTTTCCTTTTGCCCATTCAGTACTAGAGATCACAGTGCTGGGCAGCTGCATACCAACTGGGAGGTCCACACCTACACTTCTGCACACCCCTAAGTTTTCGCACTTCTGCGCACCCGCACCTTATTTTCATGTACACAGTATACTGTATATATACTGCATATGCATATGTGTGGTAGTGAGACCTGGGCAGTAAAGGAAGAGGATATTCGCAGATTTAAACATACAGAAATGACAATGATTAGGTGGATGTGCAGTGCGTCCCTGCGTGCAAGGCCTGGGGGGGCTGGGCTTACGATAGAAGAGTTGAGAGGTAGGATGGGACTGGAGTGTATTGGTGTTGTGATGAGGAGAGGCAGGCTGAGGTGGTTTGGACATGTGGAGAGGATGGGGGAGGATAATTGGGTACAGAGGGTGAGAGGTGTTAATATTGGGGGAGGGGTTGGGAGGGGTAGACCGAGAAAGACATGGGATGAGGTCATTAAATGTGACTTAAGGGTTAAGGGACTGAATAGGGAGGCTGCCAGAGATCGAGCAGCATGGAGAGCCGCCATTAGGTGACCAAGGCCGACACATGCAAGCATGTTGGAGCCTTCAAAAATGAGCGAAAAGAAATGATAATGATTAGGTGGATGTGCAGTGCGTCCCTGCGTACAAGGCCGGGGGGGGCTGGGTTTACGATGGAAGAGTTGAGAGGTAGGATGGGACTGGAGTGTATTGGTGTTGTGATGAGGAGAGGTAGGCTGAGGTGGTTTGGACATGTGGAGAGGATGGGGGATGATAATTGGGTACAGAGGGTGAGAAGTGTTAATATTGGGGGAGGGGTAGACCGAGAAAGACATGGGACGAGGTCATTAAGTGTGACTTAAAGGTTAAGGGACTGAACAGGGAGGCTGCCAAAGATCGAGCAGCATGGAGAGCCACCATTAAGTGACCACGGCCGACGCATGCAAGCATGTTGGAGCCTTCAAAAACGAAA